>VZZY01016174.1:1017763-1090130 GCA_013400335.1 Eurystomus gularis
CAGCTCGAGCGGCGCCCAGCCGAGCAGCAGCCGCTTCCTGCCGCCCCCGCGGCGCGGAGCCGCTTCCTTCCCCGGCACCACCTGCACCGCGGCACCGCCGCCTCTTAAAGGCGCACCCGGCCCCGCCGCAGCGAAGCCCGCCTGCGGGTTCCAGCGAAAAACCAAGCGCAAGAGCAACAACAAGGAAGGAAGACTTAAACCCCCAAAACTGTGGCTTTCCAGCAAAATTCCTTTGAGAGAAAAAGGTGGCCCCAGCCTTCCTTGCCAGGCTTACAGCCACTTAACCGTGCTTCTTACACACCTTAGCAGAGAAAGTGCAACATGACAGACTGGAGCCGCAAACTATCACACATATCAAAGAGCAGCTCTTCTCCGAAAAACGATTCCACAAAAAGGCATTGTCAGGTTTCATGTTCATTTTTTTTTCCCAGGGAATCCACTTCAAACAAGTAAAAGGTGTCTGTGTCCTTTTCACCTAACTTCCACTCCTGATGTTTGAGGTCAAGCTCAGCCTGGAAGGCAGGGTTATTGCTTTCCCTCCTCAGCCAGTGGTACTGAAGACCAAACCCTCCGTAATACTTCTGAGAGCTGCACAAGCCTGGCTGAAGGAAGACTTCTCAACAACATGGCTGCTACAGGTGGTATAAAACACAGCGCCAGGCCAGTATCCACGGCAGACAGTCCACACAGCATAGGCAAGCCTTCAGCCAGGTCCTCAGAGATCCAGGTGGACCCACGTGGCTGCTAGAACAAACTCTTGCACAAAATGAAGTTTCCATTGCAGTTGATCAAATTTGATATTGAGTTACACAACAGAACAGCGCAGAACCTCATGAAACTGTTTTTATGGCCTTTCGGAGTGGAGGGATGCTGTAAGGAGCTGTAAATGCTACAGCCTGGCTGGCAGAATAGGCAATAGCAAGCACGAGTTTGAGGACTGGCAAAGCAGTAAGAGAAGCATGTCAAGAATCCCAAGCAAGGACCAAGTTCCCTACTAACGTAACTGCACTCGGTGGATGTGGATGAAATTTATAATTGGCTATAACTACATAAAGTCTAGATACACACAGAATGTACATTTATGTGCTTGTTTCAGGTTTTACTGCAGTTACAAAATTTTCACACAGTTTGTAAGCTATCGTGGTGTTATTTCACATTTCGAAAAAACACAAAAAGCAACAACAAGAAGAATGTATCAGGGGTTGTGAGGTCCCTAATATAAAGACTGGCTCCTTCCTCTTACAAGCCTCATGAGGTATTATTTTCTGAGGGGAAAAAAAAATAAAATTATTATTTCTGTATAGAAAACTCATATTCCCTAGTATCTCATGTTTTTCTCTCTAACTACCATCACAAGTAACAGGCTTTCCTTCCCTAGCCCACCTCGAAATCAAATGCTCTTTCTACTGTTAACAATGTAAGTTTCTCTTTTAAGCTGCACATCCTTGCAGCGGAAGTGGTTTAGAGTAGACAAATCACTTATCTAAAAATTACGTACGTACTTCTCCTTTGACAAATCTTCAGCCGGCTTCTAATCCCACCCTGCCACTTGAAATATCACTTTCTGTGATGACATTTGAGTCACAGTTGTCAGAAGCATCAGGCTCTGTAGTTAAATGGATTAAATCACACTTCATAGCATGCAGTATTTTGAAGGAGGAGTGGTTTATCATTTGTAGAAATTAATCATAACAGTTTTTTCTCCAGGGCAAATTCCCAATCATTTTTAAAGATTACTATGTTTAAGCCCCACTGACAGCAGTATGTCAAATTACATCACAGGGAAGGTTATTTCAGGCAGTGATTAACTATTAACGAGACCCACTGAAGACATCTACTACTGGGAAGAAGCAGGCCTGTACTGGGAAGCACCTTTTAAATGCAGAGGTGGGGGAGCAGACTCTGGCCTTGCTTTGTGCGGCTTTGGGGAGGCCCCAGGGACCTGCCAGCTGGCAGTGTGCCTCACTGCTCGCATCCTGAGCGGTTGCTCTGCTTTGGGGCCAGCAGACCCTCAGGCCCACTGAGGAGGGGAGACAGGGGGTTGGGGCATTGCTCAGTCCTACAGGTGGGAAAGAAGAGAACTTCTGTGGGCTGATTAAGGAGAAGAGTTGAAAGATTTTCAAAGAAGTCCCATCTACTTTGAAACAGGAGGCAGCATTTAATGTATGTTGTCAATGCCAAGCAGTATTACTGATCAGAATCCTCCCAAACCTCAATCCTGTCAGTCACCGCTTGGCACAGAAACAAATCACCACCAGCACATCCATATGGTACTGCTCTTTGCTCTCCATGCCAAGATGCTTCTTTCTCAAGGAGCATATTCTTAAAAAGTCAGAAGTCCATCCTTAAGTCATGATGGTGCAACTGACCCGCATGCCCAAGGAATACGAATTTGTATAGTAAACAAGATAATGATGTGACAGATTTGCATGTTCATGTGCCTTTGATTGCTCAATATAAATAGCACTATATTTATCTTTAACTAGTTCAAGTGCAATAGCCTTTGGGTGTAATTCTTGCTTCTCTTTCTCCTTGCCACTCTTTGGTGATATTGCAAAAAATGAACCAAATACATGAGCACCTGTAATAAAGACACAGACCACCCAGAGGAAAAGAAGGTAAGGCTGCAGAGGCACCAAGATCAAATTCCCCATTTGGATGCTTCCGTATGGAGTAGATGGTACAAGGGGGGACATCATCAAGTTCTACTGTAATTTCATTACGAGAAGTGTGCAGAGGAAAGAGCAGAAAAGTTGTTCAGAGAAAGACAACATGAGGGCTAAGGAAATTCTCTTCAAGTACCTGTAATACCAGTTATTGCCCACTGAGTCATAATGTAACCCTTTAGCAATGCAAATTTACTCTGACCAAAGATTTAAAGGTTTATCTTGGGGACCAATCTTAATTCATCAGTTTTGCTTCGCTGCTGAACATAGCAGGATAGTTCCTTACAACACTTGTCTAGAGCAGGTTATTTGCCCAAGAATTAGTTCCCTCGATATGTATATATTTTACTATTGATTCAAAGGATTCACAAAACTCTTTAGAAGGCTTAGAATTACATAGTTGAAATACACAGAATACACGGATCAGTGGCCTTGTGGATTTTTCCTAATGTTTCACAGTAGATTGAGTCAGTTGAAGCTGTTATAAATCACAGGGCTGCATCCCAGTGAGAAACCAACCATGTACTTGTGGAAAAAAAAAAATTAAAAAATTCTTTGACTCTGCATCTAGTGTCTTTCATGTGTAACCCATTTTCCCAGAATCAAACCAACTCCATCCAGAAAGAGTGCGAGAGGAAAACCCACAGTAAAAAGCAAACTTAAAAAGACTCTTTTATGTGGTTTAGTCCTGATTTGTTTAAGTCAAAGATTACTACGTCGCAGAGATTACTGTGACTAAAGTACTTGCCCTTTAGTCCTCTTCGTCAAGCTTTATAAAACAAAGGTAGAAAAGTTACAAAATGTAACAACACAGCTTTTCCTTTTCTCCTGCTACCCATGACCACTGTTCACATGGACCCTTGGTAGCTAAATGTTGTGATATACCCTCTGATCTGGACTACACAATTGGACTGCAACACTCAAAACCTCCTGAAAGAGACTTACACCCTATTTAACTTTCCATTGAAATGGTTCCTTCAAACCTATGCAGAAGCTCTGTATAAACCTGTAGGCACTGCAATGAAAACCACCTCTGACAATTGCCATAATGTTTGGAAAAGGAGGTCTACCTTAAAGCCACCTAGTAAGATACAATGTTGCAATATTCTAATCTCTATTTCCTTCCTTAGGTCTTTTGATTCAATATCTTCACTGTGTGCAGGAAAACAAAAACATCTCTAAAATTACAATGAAATTGGGGGGGGGGGGGCGGAACCCCAAGAATTACAGAATAAAGGCACATTCATTGTGTTCATATCTTTGGTTCTCTTCACAAGTATACTTTTGCAGGAAACTAAGAAGCAAAAATTACCAAATCATGCAAAAAAATAGAATGAAGTACACTACAGAAAAACCACATCTGTAATGTAGGATCACAGTGAGAAGAGAGGCTTTACAGAACTATATAAAAAAAAAGCCCAACCAAAAACCACTGCACAATGACGGCATCAGTTCAGAGGTGTCTCCAGCACCATTTCACCTGCAGCAGAGCTACTGTAGCTGCCCCTTCCCATCCCAACTTGTCCATCAGGCAGTTCTAAAGACAGGCATAACATACCCCATCTGTGATAATTTGCCCTTCTTCTACTGTATGTATTTTGCCACAAATACTAATGAATAGTTTTTAAACTTTTTGTGACATGGGACCTTCATTGTTTTTCCAAATTTTAGAGATGCCTTTACTTTTAGATACTTTCATTCAAACTCCTTGGTAAACTGGAGCATGGCACAAATGTCTTCAGTGCTCATCTTCACTTTCTGTGCCTCTCTTGGCACCTGGGCTAGAGTTCATAATAACTCTTCTAGCAAATCAAACAGGAATAGAAATTAACTGAAGCCCTTTTCATACTAAATCAAATTTTTCATCATGATCAAATGGGTTTCTAAAACATCCATATTTTTCACTAACTTTTGATTAAATGTTTTTATACCATGTCTTACAAACTGCCTCATTTCCTCATGTAGTTTAGATATTTTTAGCTTGCTACCACTTTGAGGAAATAACTGATCAACTGTTTCTTTAAATTTCAGTCTAATCTTTTAGCATTCATATGTTCTGCAAAAGACTAAAAACTTTGTTATACATGTTGCCTTCAAATGCAATGCGGAATATTACCTCTCTTTCTAAGAAAGTTTACTATGCACTTTAATAAAACATTTTTCTGCTGCATCTCAAAAGATGCTTCATATTTTATTCTCAGTCAACATATTTGTTTTTATTGAGCATGTAGCCATTTGCAGATGAAGACCCACCTCTGGCAAGCTGTGGGTTAATTACTGCTAAGCTTCCTCTCTCCCTGCTTAAACTGTTCATGGAGATAAGAAGGCAGCTCTGAAGACAGCAACCTAATCAGGTCTCACAGAAAGAAAGCAGAGGACTGTCAGAACAGCAGCTTGTGAGGCTGTGCAGGACTAAAGGGATGCAAAACAGTAAATGAAACTGAAGCTTGGGAAGTAGAAGCCCTGCTAAGGCTCCTGGACTTTTCTTGGCACTGCAAATCCAGTTTGTGCTGTCTTAACTGTTAGCGTTATTTTTCAGAAACACAAATTGTATGAATATTCCTCAATAAAATCTCCAAAGAATAAGCCCTCCATGAAAATACTCAATCCCAGTGACTATTTTCCTTCAGTTTTTTCTTCTAGGTTATACACGTGCTCACCTCCAACTGACACAGCCTGTCCTAGAAGAGGTGTTGTGAGCAGGGCTGCTCAGGCTTTCTGGGGAGTGCCTCAATTTAAGTCGTCCTCCCCTCTGCATAATCCTGTTGGCCCCATTTTACTGAGCTGCCTCTAATCCAAAAACTGGGTTTGAGAGGAAACCTAAGCTATTTACTTATATCCTTTTTATTATTTTTACTTTTAAAAACCAATCCACTAAAATAGGGAAGGTTATCAGTAGTGAGAAGGAGTATGTGATACAAACATCCTGACTGGGACATAAATGATATGAATAGTGAGATTACAATAACAAGAAGAAAATATAATAACAGTAAGATAAGCTGTAAAGAGAAGATATGCCTTTCATTAGCCACAGTATTTACACTCTATAGATAGGAAAGTTAATGACAGAGCCCTTTTTCTGTGCTATGAGTAAACTCTGAGAGCATTCAAGTGAGAAAGTTGAGATGCAGTTTATTTCTTCTAATTAAAAAAATAGTAATCTATGAAAACAACACCGAACATCACTTTCTCCAAGACAACTGCAGAGTCTAGAAAACCACCAAAAGTGCACACAGATGTTTAATGATGCCATATCTAACATATGACAGGTTATATAAATAAACAAATAGATAAAAGTCCAAAGTCACAAATTAAAAGAAAGTTACAAATTGGTGGCTATGCATCACTGTCTTGGAAAGCTTCCATTCTGGCATACAAAGACATTCGTCGTTTGGAAGCCAGCTCATGTTTGTAGCTTTGTATTTAAACAAATCCATGTACCATCATCGTACACTTTTTTATATTAATCTGCCAGAAAGCCATACAGAGTTATTTTTAGAGCACTGTGAGATAAAGTATAGTTTAGCTTGCAAAGTAGCCTAATATGGCAAAATGTTCTTGGTGAAGACCAAATGCAGTCACTGTCACTCTTCCCCCCGTACAATAACCAATCTCTAAGAGCATCCTCTAATTTTTCCCACTTACTGTGCAGGATTACTGCATTAGCAACACGATAGAACTAGGGGGATCTTTATCGTTTTGTCTGTTTTGATAATCAAATATACAGTGATTGCAGAAGAAAGGAAATGGTCTGAAAAGAAAGTGGTTTTGCTCAGATTCGTCAAGAAAACGTTTTGGTAGGCAATCATTTTAAGAGACACAACACTGTAACATCAGGTTTTGCTTTCAGAAGCTGGCTAACTCTGGTCTCAGTCAACTTCAAATACTTCATGGCTCGTGCTTTTTCAGTGCCACATTTCCTTCCACCATGCTGGCAGTGGAAGAAAGCTTTAAAGTGCATATAGGAGACTCTCAGGGAGTATGTGTTGGCTTAAATATTAGCAAGGATCTTCTTAAAACTAGAAGTGTTTCAAAATCCACTAGATTACTTAGAATCTGAGAAAAACACTCATTTTGACACCTTGTTGCTTGGGGGTTGGCAGAAATAATTCTGTAACAAGTTATGAGAACAAGATTTAGAACAGCAATTAACAAAGGCTTCTATCTTTAGTAATTATTCATATACCTGTTTAGCTGATTGTAAGTTGTAGCTCCAGGCTGTCTGCCTGCATTGCTAGGACACAGACAGCAACCTTTGCTAAATTGACTCCACTGGCTATGCTCATGCTGCAAGAGCTGTTTTCAAGGACAGATGTACAATGTTAAGGGGGTAAAGAGACAAGCAAATTAAAGATGGGTGTTCTGTCAGGAAAAGGACTGAAGAACTTGTGTCAGCATTTCCCTACATTAATAGTGCCTCAGATTTTTAACCCTTCACCACTTATTACTTAGATTTAAGAAGCAACATATATAGGTAGCACAATAAATGTTGAGCACATTCCTACCAAAAAGCTACATTCATGTTTTGGATTTTTCTTTTTACCATTTAAATTCTGCATATTTCTTTTTAAAGCACTACATTAATTTCTTTAAAGGAGGCTGAAAGTCTTTTAGACCTACTCTGCTCAGAAGTACTTAGCTGTACAACCACAGAAGAGAGCTAAACTGGCAGCTCCTACCAGGCATAGACACAGTTCATACTGGCGAGATGCTATGTCCTATATCAGCTTTATTGGCTCCCCACTGAAATTGAGTTTACAATCAAGGGATTATGTGATCTCACTAAAAGCAGGTTTCTGGCATGTATATAAACACATCCAGTTTTACTAGAAGATTTCTAGCACAGATCTAGTCTACTTTGAGACCAAGAGCAAGTCCACACCTTGCAATAATGTGAACTACAAAGCCAGAAGCTGTTGATATGCTCCCATGCAGCAAGGCGGTCCTGTCCTGTGACACTGACTTCAGTCCCAAAAGGCATACATGACTACCATCATACCCAGGACTGTAAACCCTTCTTCTTGGCAGGGATCATTACCTTGGGCACCTCACTACTGACTATCCCATTTCTGAAGCCAGAGCTAAGTTTGTTGCTGCAGACCCAGGGTTTACTGCATTGTGCTGTACCTTTACTGAACTACTTCCCTTCAGAAACACTTCTCAGTCAAAGTTTCTATTCGATTGAGAAGACTCACCAATTGTCACATGGGACCTATTCCTCTTCATATGCATGTAAAATTCAAGAGGCTTTTCAGAACTTCACTATGGACAACGTCTTTCCAGGAAACAGACTATAATCTAAAATAGCCCTCATTTCTGAGTGCAGTGATCAAATAAAAGAGCAATGTATTTTCAACAGCTATAGCTACTGCAGAGTTTCCAATAACTAGACAGTGCAGGAGACAAAATTAGAAGGTAACTTATTATCAATGTTTTATCTGAAATGAAATAATGTTTATTATGACTACTGAAAATTACCCCTACTCCCTGATGTGATAAAAAATGTGTCATGGACTGACATAGGAAATCTAACAGAAGGAAAAATCCTACATGAGGAATTTGACAAATGACCTAAGAAGTTTCTGTTCTTTAATGTAGTGAATTTCTGCATCCATGAAACAGCAGAGAAGATTATAACCTCCACATTGACTCCCAAAATATGCTCTTCCTATATATGAATACAGAGAAATACTAAAGTTCACACTTCAAGATTTTTTTAATAACTTCAACCATCTGTTAAATAATTTACATTCTGTTAGAATATGCAGCAATAATATAGCTACAAAAATATACATTTCCATAACCTGGAAACTATCCATCAGTATTTAACACTATTTCTTACTTCCCTCCTGCAACATCGCATGCAGAGTTTCACAAAAGCAGTGCTTTAATGATGTACAGGCACCAGAAAGGAATCTTGTCCCTGCGAGACTCTTTGAAATAGCTTGATCAAGTCAAGGATCCTTACACTTCCACTGTGAATGACAGGAACTACCTTCTTTTTAATCAATGGGCATCAGCTTAGTCTTTCAGTCCACTATATACAACACATTACCTTGGTGACCTGATTGTCCACAGCCAAAAGACTGAACATGGAGAATTGAACAGTTCAAGACAAAACCTTTAGGGATGGGAGGTTTGATGATGATCTATTTTTAATGAAGCCTTCAAAGTAAAAACAGAAGAATTTTGCATGTTCCCATAAGCTGTAAAGGTGGTTCTGCTTTTTGTTTCATATTTAAATCCACTGGTAAGTAAACATTAGAGCTGAATATAATTCTTTGGAAGCTTAACCATACAATTGTAGTTTGAATCACTTAATTTCTTCTAATTTCTTAAAACACTTAGAAAATACACACTGAAGCATCTCCCCTTTACAGAAGCTGCAGTCAAAGTTCAGGTGTAGTGAGACTGACTTAAATGAGTAAGTACAATCTGGAGAAGACAAAGTAAAATTTTGGATACTTTAACTTCAGAAAGTGTAGTTGGGTCTGATTTTCTAAAAGGGCTAGATCTCCTGCAGCTAAAAGTTAAGCATCTTTAGCATATTTCCAGTTGACTGTCCAAGAACTGAGGAATCACGTGCCATTAGTCTGCTTTGGGAACTGTGGCCTGTATCACCAACACCTCTTAACTTTTGACCAAAAACCATGTCACTGTAAGCTCTCCTAACTATTTACTAACTACAGCACCTTTATCATCAACATTTTAAATTAAAAAGTGCTGGCAGGTTATTTAAATGAGGCTTAATATAGTTAGTATTACTCTGCAGTAATAACCACTTATCTTGGCCCGGAGGACTACTGCCTGGAAAACACTGTGCAGTCTTTAAAATTACTCACATCCATATCTTTCTTAAAAAGATGCAATACGCTCTCACACCTGCAAGGAAAAACTAGCAGATTTAAAGCAAATTGCTTTTACCAAAGGTAGATGAAATAAAAGTTACAGAAGTTACACTTATTTTTAGGGAATAGTAGACATATTTATAGAAATACACGTCAACAGAAAAAAGAATATGCCTTATGTTTAAAAGATTTTCTGTGATGAGGGATTAGATACTAAACCTTCAGGAGGCAGGTACTTTCAAGAAGAAAAGACAAAGATGCTACAGCCTCAGATGTCAGCAAAACTATTTCTGTTTTCTCATGCACAGGATGTCCTCTCCAGATTGCCTTTCTCTGGCTTTGAATCGCCATTCTTTGAAGACAGTCTTCTAGGTGAACACCTATAATTTTAATATTTATAGCCCAGACCAAATTAGAGCTTGTATTCTAGTACTATCTCCATTCTAATCTGCCATCTCTTTCTGGGATTTAATGGCAGCTCTTAACTCTGCTGAAGGAGTGAAGTCCAGTGAACTAAGTCTCCTCACTTCGATCAGATCAGAATCAGAAGGGTCTGCCATAAACTCCTATATCAAAATCAGAGAGGGGGAAATGGAAGCCAGATTTACAAAACCAGAACAGAAAAGTTAGAGTACCCTTCAATACTGCTCCTCAACAGCTTCATCATTTAGAAGACAGAAATGACTGCTTCAGCAAGCTGAGAAGGTTTATGTCTTCTAACACTCTTGGAAATCTTCTCACACTCCTGGGAGTAAGGGGGGAAGAAAAGATAGAGGGGAAATACAAAGTTGGTTCCTCACTTATTTTTTACATCAGTGGAATGGGAAGAATGGGAGAGGGAGAATCCCTGTTTCTCAATAACCCTCAATGTATCACTTCTGTTCTCCTAATCCCACACCAGACATGTGCCACTGACTACAAACCATCTCCTGGTACACTATAAGCAAACAATTTCAAGTCCATAGCACAATTTTCTTTTTCCACATGAGAAGCACAGACTTCTTGAGTTCTCCATGAAAGCAACCAGGGTTTATTTCATTTTTTTTCTCAGTTTTGGTAGCAATTCCTCTACAGAAGAGATTTTAGGAAGAATGGGAGTGATGACTCTTGTCATTTCATTCACTGACCTGTGCTCTCTCCACCAGCCTCAGTCTGAAAAAAACCTGACACACACATTCTTGTTTTTTCTGTTGCAACTTAACTTATGTTAATGAATAGTTTCTAAAGATCTAACGATCAATCATGAAAAAATGAAATGCCTTTAACTTTGGAGTTACTTAAAAACAAAAGAAGAAACTCATACAAGTAGTTTTTTATACTCTGGGGGTAAGCATGTGAATCCCATGAATTCATGATGGGCAAAGAAAAAAAAAAAAGAACATTGATCAAATCAACATTTTGCTTTGAATCACCACTGCCACAGGAAGATATTAGTTAGGCTAATATATGGGTCATATTCCTATGGCTAATCACTGGAGTTACCCTGTGGCCCAGAGATGCAAAAAGGGTAACAGAAATGGTGACTACTATTTGTTATCTTTTAGCTTTAAAAATACAACTAAATTCTTAAAACTTCGAGGTTTCCTCATGTAGCAGCAATAATGATTTATAGGCATTCAGCAAGAAAAAAAAAAAAAGCATGAATCCCTACAGAACGCCACAGGAAGGCAACTAATAACCCTAAACCTAGTAAAATGTAGAACATAATTTACATGTTTTTTATAAAATATTTATGTTACTTTCAGACAAAGTATTGACTGAGATATCTGATTTTGTCAAAAACATGAAAACATTCTCTAAATAAGTACATCAGATTAAAGAGCTGATATTTAAGTAACAATGCTCTTTGAGGGTAGTCAACCTGCAGGCAGAACAATGTAAAGGTAAGAAAAAAAGTTGTGGGAAAACAACACTTCTGTACATTACTGAGGATGACTGTGTCAATCAACTGTAACGCAAGCTAGCAAGTAAGCTCAAACACGGACTGCGAATCTGAAGAAAAATCCATATATTCTTTTAACTCTTGCATTTAACCACCAGAGCAGCAAGTAGTACCTTTGGAAGGAGCAACCAAGAGAGAAGGAGCAGCCACTACTGCTGCTGCCTTCCAGGGGAGCAGAGCTGAGAGGCAGCAGCGTGGGGAAGGAAAAGCTTTTAAGACTGAGGTGTGCTTTGGGGAGGCAGCCACACTGGGAATTCTTGAAAATTAGACCACAGTCTCCCAAGTAACCTGGCACACTTTCTGTTCCATGTTTGCAAATGAAAAAAACAGATATAGAAAAGAAGGCATTTGTGCCCGGAAACTTATGAAATAAAAGCAGTACACACAACCCCAAATACGATTGGTTATCATAGAATCACCTAGATTGGAAAAGACCTCTAAGATCACCGAGTCCAATAATTAACCTAACACTGACAAGTCCTCGACTAAACCATATCCTTAAGCACTACGTATATACATCTTTTAAATACCTCCAGGGATGGGGACTTCACCTGAGCAACCTGTCCTATTTACAAAGACAGTAAACAGAGAAGAGAAAAAGGAAGGAAGTCACTGTGTCTCCATTTAAGCCCTGTTTGGGAGGAATTCAACACATTAGTGTAACAGGTTATACTAGTGCATAACACCAAATTGACTGCTCATCTGCTACCCTCACTTCAGGGAATAAACATGTTAGCGTATCCCATAGGCAGGAGGTGAGGAGGTCACCGTGCTCTGAGGGGCACAGTGTTGGGTACTGATGCAGAGCCCTTGGTCCCCTGTGGCAAGACTGGCTCCCTTCTGTCATAGACTGCATTGCCCTGAACTAGGTCTCATAAAAACACCATCTTTAAACTGAGATGTTTGGTTAAATCGTGTTTCTGACTGCTTTCAGACAAGAACTCACAGTGGTAAATTGCAATTAGTCCAAAAGCTCTTGTATTGAGTTAACACTGTTCATTTCCACAGGAGGTTCATCACTTTTAAGAAGACGATATAAAATCCAGGGGGAAGCCTCACAACTACCGTGAATTCTCTGTCCTCTCTCTTCAAAAGGGCAGTAGCAGAAAAACAACTGTGTGACCAAGGCAGTTGGGAGACTCAAGACGGTAGTCCTAATTCTCAGATAGGGTTAACTCGGCTCCCACATCTTCCTTTCCAACCCCGGCATTCCTTTACCCTCTTTCCTGTCTATTTTGGGCACAAATTCTTCAAAGAAGGGAGCTTCAAACTGTGTGCAGAGTTTCTCAGTGCAAGTGGCCTTGTTCTCATATGGGACCTTTGAGAGCACCAGTGAGTAACATCAACACCACAACCAAGCAATACTGCATTGGGGCACCAGAAAAAGCATACATTAGATCCTTTGAGAAGTTCTGCACTTTACTCTTTGGTGACTGTGACAGATGAGGTTACCTTCTTGGGACAGGGAGTACTTTGACTACAGCCAGTACTTGGTATAACAAATATTTAGGTATCAAATGAAGAGATTAAGGCAAGAACCAAGGCTTTAAATAATTTGTTTTAAAAGGGAACATCACACATTTAAGCAGGCCAGGATTTACTTTTTTTTTTTCCTTTTTAAAAGGATCTAACATTACAATCAAGGATGTGACTACAACAACTGAGTTCCAGATTTTTTTAGCATGGTTCAGTGGCCTTTTGCTATGGTTGGGGTGATGATATGGCCCCGGACTAACTTGTTACTGTCAGCAGCTGTTTAGCAGCTGATGAGTGCTCAACAAAACGAGTGCACTGGTCACAGCTCAGCTGACATGCCTACACAACTATATTTGTTATCTTGAATTCAGCCTCTCTGAAATCTATTTTCATCAATAAGTAAAGGACTTAAAACACATATCACCTCATTAATTTGTTCAGACCGAAATCACTTTTGAAAGTTTGCTAATCTTTTGCTCATGTTGCAACTGTCCACAGTTCAAGAGAATTTCACACTTAGGGATTCTGCTTTGAGAAATGTTACATTTTTTTAAAACACTTTACATCATTCATCTGATGCTTAATAAGCTCTTAATCAGTAGACTGCATCCCTGAAACATTATTCCTTACCTGTCATTTGCAATGTTTCTCATTTAGTGGTTAGCAGGCCCAACACAGCAAAGCCCATCATGCTTTTAAAATCCATTTGCACTTCTGCAGACTAAGATGTAACAAAAGAGATAACACACTATAGAATGTTATTATCTAACAGCACAGTGTATCAACAACACGCACATAAAAACTCTCCCCACACGTATTTTAATTCCAGTTAATTTGCCACACATTTTAATTCTAACTGAAATTGCTGAATCTCCATCAGTAAAGGTTTTTCTTTGCCACTGTTTGCTTTTTATTGGTTTCTCCTCCATGGAATAAACCCAAGATTTTTCTCTGACATCTTCAAAAACTCATTTCTTTTACTCTTCTGTTAGCTCTACCTGACATCACCGATATGCAATATTCTACCCCTGCGAAGAAAAAAAAATAATAAAATTTCTACCACCTTCTCCATTCTTCTCCCAGACACAGTACTGTTATTACCATTTGCTCATAGTCAGTTTTCCTCTTGTATATAACTACTGTGCTGCTATTTCAGGCAAAGACCGCTAGGCACTGAGTGACTGACGGATCAGACTGACTACATGAATCCTCATTTGGTATGGCAGCCATACTGCACCAAGTTTTTAAAAATCAGCTTTTTTCATATACCCCCCAACTAAATAGTAAAGTCACCAGATCAGTTCACATCACTACTTTTGATCTAAAGAGATCCCAAGTGGGACAACAAATAACCCTTAGTAGAGCAAGTGACATCCTTGAATAAGAGACATTCATAAGATTTACACAGATCAAGAAGAAGCAGCACATCTTTAAACATGTACTTAAAACTGGCACCCAGCCTCCCCATGGAGTTCAATAAGCAGAGCAATTTCTCACCGTCTGTGCATTAAAATCCGAGGCAAGAGAAAAAGTTTTCATTATATCTACTAACAAAAAATATTTGTGCATATATTGGCCTTTCAGACATATGTGGTCTTACACTGTCACTTCAGAGCAGATGTTTAATTGGGAGGAAGTGACTGTAAACATCTGTAGCCAACATCTGAGAAGCTGCATGAAGACCACACAGAACCTTAAGGAAATTAAAAGTGTATGCAATTATGTCACTTCCTAGACTGCATATTTAGCAGAATTAAAGAAAACCAAAACAACAAACCAACAAAAACACAAAACCAGAAGTGTCAATAGAGAACCTTCAAAATTCTTCCCCTCTCCTTACTTGCCTTCCTCTGCCTTAGGGAAAAAAAAAAAAAAAGTACTTTAGGAGATAGAAAGTCCATTAACTGAGTAACCAAAGTTTGACGAACAAGAGACACTGCAGGCCCCAAAGGAAAAAAAACAAGGAATAAAACCCAATTTAGTATCAAGCCTTTAATCCCTTGGGGAAACAAAGCAAAACAGAGTAAATATTTAGGAGATGAAACATTCTCAGTTCTAGTGGGTCTCAGGTGTATTGTAATAACTCCGGTTTAGTGAATACACCTGCAGCCTATGCAACAGCAAAAGTCTTCCACCAAGAAGAGCCAGGGGACAGGCTCTCCAGAATCCAAGTCTCTAACTTGCAACAGCACTGCTGGTGGAACCCCCTAGACTTGAGCAACTGGGCTGCCTCCTCATTTATTTTTAGTTACATCTTTCAGAAGCCAAGTTCTTTACTTCACAGAAGAGCCTAGATAAGAAAGAGCATTCAGCTAAGCTTTTTCTGCTTGGGTAGCTGCTACAGTGGGAGGGTGAAACAGAAAATGAGGTGGCCAAATAGATCAGTTCCCATGAACATAAGGGGAGATGGCCACAAGATTCCGTTCCAGCAATCATTCAGTGAGACCTGCACTTTTCAAAACCACTTTGCTTAAACTAAGCATCATCTACAGAAATTAGTTACCAAATTTCTAAAATTCTAAAATACAAACCTTAACAAAGCTAAGACCATGTTTAAGTAAAAATACAGAAGTAGCTTGGTTTTGCTACTCTTCTTTTCAGAAGTCATTTATTAGCGTGCTAATCACAGGAAGCATTCTATTTCCTAACTTGAATGTGAAAGTTGTGACTTTTTGCACCGATTTATAAAAATAAATGTTACTTCACTAGGAAGATTACTGTTTGAAAACTTTAATTAGTAACAAGACAACAAAATTATAATGGCTCAGCTCATGCAAGGTTTGCACAACAAGCGGAAAATCACAAGGTTTCACCAAAATTTTAAGTGACCAATAAATATTTTTCTAAGTCCACAAAATCAATCTCTAAAAATGTTCCTCCAGGGGACACCAAGCTTTTTTATCTACTTTCTGAGAGCAGAGAACCACTATGTAAAATACACTAGCTCTAGTAAACTACTGATATTTAGGAATATGAAAAGAACTTGTCGGAATTCACAACCTATACAACCACTAGAGTGGCTCCATGGCAGAAATGAAAGACTAGAGGCCAATATGGTGTGTTCTGCTGTCATACACTCACTTACATAGCCGACATGCTTTTGCTTGATAGTAAAAATCCTCCTTTGATCTAAACTACAGAACACAGCTTTTTTATTTTTATTTAAAAAAAAAAAAAAAAAGGTTGTTCAAAAGAGGAAGATGTTGTTTCACAACACGTGTCGGGGCAGATAAGACACCATACTGTTTGGAAGTCCCCTGATCTTAAGCTTTCTATGGAAGGCATCTGCTCCTCTGGAACAGCAGGGAGAGCACACCTGATGCTGGCAGCTTTATGGGAGGTCTCTGGACCATGGGATTGTCTAGAAACTTCTCTGTACAAATCAATGCATATAGATTGCCAAACTCACACATCCTGAGCATCAAAACCACATACCATTTCAAAGTACTGAGGTATCTTTAGTCTCTAAGTACTATAACTGGAACATGGTCTTCTCCTCCAGGGAACAAACCCAAACACAAGTAGTAAAATTTCCAAGAAAAAAATATTGTTACAGGCTCTGTGGAAAACTTCCATTTTTGTCCTGCATGAAAATGATGCGTTACTTCAATTTCTATCATGCATAGATCTTTTAAAAAAGTAAAAAAAAAACACAAACAACCAAGCCTTAAATTAATAATTGCTATTAATGAGCAGCCAAAGACAGAGAAACAAGTATGCTCTCTCATTGCCGAAGAGTTATGATAGCGCACTTAAAGCTGACTCAGGAGCTAGTGTAGTTTCAAGAAACAAAATAGCAAAAGATTCAATCTTTGGCAGCTTTTAAACCATCTGTTCCACACTATTTTAATCACTTCTGCTCAGTACAGAGATTACGGGTTTCAGTTCATTTGTGGTGGAAAAACAAAGAATGCTGCATTTTTTGAGTGTGTGGGGGGAAATCCAGAATCCTCCCAAGTACTCTTAAGCCAAGGTATTTGAAGAAAGCAAAAGGCTTACTGCACTCCATCGAGATAAAACAACCCTCCCCCCTCCATGAGGGATTCCTTCTGTGCCTTGAAGCAAACAGAAATTGGAATGTGCCACACTGACCTGAAAAAAGGGGGATGTGGGGAAGGAGCTCCTATTAGCCACTTCATTATGGCAAAACAATTAGCATCATTCTTTCCAACGGAAGAACTCAAAAGTTCCCATTGCTATTTGTTGTGGGAAACTACTTATTAATGTGAAGAATGTGTTTCCTCAGCTCAAAAGTTACAGACTTTCCATTACTTTCTTGTAGAACTAAAAGGTCAGCAGGGTAGAGCAGTAGGTGGGTTTGAAGTGATGAGTGTATCTTCTCCGTAACACAGTGATTTCTCCTCTCTTCTCTCCATCCCCAAGAGCAGAGCAAACAGTTCTCCAAGACAATATTCAAACGGAAAAGTTTAGTCCCAGAGCTAATCCAAATAGAGCTTCAACTAAAAAAGTGTCCTCTGTGTAGGTGACTGGTGGATCAACATAAGCACTTGTGTTTACCTGCCTGAGCTCTATGAATTACTATTCCCCTATACCTTTTTCCTCCTCCCTGAGGAATGGTACTGTTATGGTTTCTGCTTCCCACTCTGTCTTCTTAGCACTTCTAAGGGGATCTGACACAGCTCTTCATGCTGCTCTAAGCTGAAATGGCATGCCAGTTTTTCCCAGGGAAACATTTTGGGAAATATGCCTTCCTCAAAACCAGAAGCCAATGCAGTCTCCTTGAAAACACTGAAAGACTTATCAGGACCTCAAATGGTTTAGCCTGTGAACTAAGATGTAGGTAAGCAAACAGATTTAGTGAGAGGGAACTTGATCTCTGTTTAACCACGTCAGCTTGCCCAAGCTGAATGTCCCACTCAAAAAGAGTTTCTTCTGCTGTAAGGGTTAATTCTTGGTATTCTCATGATCAGCAATTAAAATCTAAATATTATCAACAGTTCATCTAAATTACAAAAGACATCCAAAGAATGTAAGTAGTATGAGTAAATATATATTTTATATAATTAAATTACTTATACTAAGCGCTATCAAGATACAATATTCATTATGGTGCAGAATAAACCCACATGCTTATAGCTGAGAACACAGTAACTCTTAACTATGTAAACTGAGGCGGCAGAAAAGATCCTTTGGTTTACATAGACTTGTGCAGCCACTTTTCAGTGCTGAGGGATCCACTAAGTGGATTAATCATCGCTGGTCTCAGCACACTCAGATTAAACTAATGATTTCCACAGGAAGCATTTTCTGTACTATAGCAAATGAAAACACCGTGAGGTATTTCCCCTTCTCTTTTTCCACCTTAATTGGCCCAATCTGGGGCCTTCAGCAGTCCGTCTGGCATATCCAGCTACTCAAAACCTCTGAAAATCAGGACCTGAGTAAATATTATATGCCCACAGAGGGTGCCACTCTGAACCAGAAAGGGATTGTAGCGTTCTATTTTTAGGACAGAAATGTCACAGTCAGTAGTGAGGCACATATCCTGCTTCACTCTGCCCTGGAGGTAACAGCTTTAAAGGTCAGAAAGCAATGCTTTCTTGAGATACTCCACTTTAGCTTCTCTAATAAGAACTCTAATTAAGAGTTTTGAATGAGAAAGTTGTTTACCAATAGCGAGAGTACTTCACACTGCACACACCCTGCGTATAGGTACACTTTGAATGGTTGTTTGCCACAAGCACTTAAGACAAGATTTGCATTGTTTCCTGAAGTCCACAGGATGCCTCTTGCTCTTACCCTCTGCAATGTATGTACCACTTGTTCTTGACTGTCCCTTAAGAGCAACCCCAGAAAAAGACAGACAATAAAAGGAAAAGAATGAAGAGTGGGAAATGGATTTGCTCCTCAAAGAATTCTCTCTAGTGGTTGGCAAATGACTGTTTTCTCCCTGCAATTGATTGTTTTTATACAACCTCAAACACTTATTTTTGAGATGCTTCCAAACAAAGATTCCAAAGTCCTCATGCAAACAAGAGATTACACGATGGCTCTAACAGCCACCGGCTAGCCCTCTGAAGCATCTAGGGTAACTGACGATGGAAATCCAGACAGATGGCTGGGAAGAAAGAAGACACAAGTCTTTGGAGAAGCCCCAGTTGTAACTCAAGAACTCTGGTACCATGCTCTAATCATAACTAAATCTGCCCACTTAGGTGATTTTATTACAGGTTCTATTGTACCTGTTATCCATTTGGACAACTTCTATGTAGAAAATGACTGCACCCCACTTTGATCCTTCTGCTACCATCACGAGCATTTTGGATACAGTTTGACACTTAATCCTTTTTAGCATGCAAAATATGGAGATATGACGAGAAAAAATAATCAAAGAAAACTGTTAAAGAAATATTCTGGTTAAAATTAATTAAATCATAATCTTAGAGACATAATGTGATGCAGTTCGGGAATAATCTATGAAAATTATGGTTAGAAAATCCACCACTCATGCCTGAGTTTTTCTTCTATTTTTGCTGGCTAAGATGATGTCCAGTAAAAAAGACAATTTATAGTATATTCCTGAGCAAGGTGCTTGCATGATGGGCTGCTTCCTTCCTCTAACTCCACAGACACAACTTCAGCAGTTGCAGTGGCTGCTCTGACTCTCTACAGGTTATACTCTTGACCTGTGGCAGGGTGATGAGCTGCTCCAGGAGAAAGGAGGATAATGTGGGAGAAACCCAACAGAGGAAAGCTGATGCTTTGTCACTGGCAGTAGCCCAGCTCTCTCGTTAGAGAACAGTCTCTCATTCACTGCTCAAACAGCTGCTCCCTCACTCCTTACTTTACCTAGCAAAGGTAACCAAGTCAAACTGATGCTCTGAAAACCTACAAGCCACCTGTTTGACCATGCTACTCTAGACTGTGAACACAGCGGCTAACTGGCATGAAATAAATTACATGATACAGACAAATACTGACTACAAGGTTACCTGTTCTCTGTCAAGGCAGCCTGCACAGGTAACGGAGCACTTGTCCAAAAACAACAGCTTTCAGTCACTGCTGGGGCAACTGACGCAGAAATCATCAGGAGGGAAGGCTTTTTTTTTTAAACCAGGAAGATACAGATACATAAATGAATACATGTAATTTTCTGGTATCTAAAGGAAGATTATTCAATTTAAGCTTTAGACTCAGGCAATTACCAGGAAATAGTGATTAGCAGGTAACATACAACTGAACAAAATGTTGAGTACCTTTTAAAACAGAAGTCTAGATTTATTTAGCTTTCTTACCTGCTTTCCTTTTTTAAACTTATTGCTGTTGATAACTTTATTAACTTCCTTTGCAGCCCCTAAGTCCCCATCGCATGGGTTTTACCAAGTGGAAGAAATCTGATCTTTTGCAGTGCACCTCCCTGATTAATCCCTTGCTAGTGTATCGGGGCAACTTTACTGTTATTTAGGCAGGCAGCATAGTTACACGCTCACAACCAGCCCCAGCTCATTTATGAAATGTGGCTGAAATTCCCATATGTGTGTTTCTGTGTAAAAAGTATCATGTTGTCCTTCATATTCCTACAGGGGAAATTCTTATTAGGCCCTTAATGATTCAAGGCCAACAAATAACGGGTTATTTATGACATCATAAATCAAAATAACACATGAAACCAAAGGTGTCAAGGCTTCTCTGTGACAGGCATTCTTCATTTAACACGTCTGTCTGCATGCTTTCTTCATTTCTGGTTTTGTTACAAAAATAAGTCAGTAATTTTGCTTTCATGGACTGGATAAAGGGATTCATTTCATGATGGTGGCACCAGTAAAAACGAAGCTGACAAGACTACGGCATTGGGACAGTCCCGCCAGACTGCAGAGCATACTGCACGGAGGAAAGGTGCCTTAAAAATACCAGACATTCACATTTGAAGCACTGTTAGCAAACACTCTAAGGAACTTTAACACATTGACACATGCAACTCAAATTGCCAGCAGGCAGACCTCAAAAGAACTGCTGGAGGAAAGGCAGGGTTTAAACTCCTTCCCATCCACACAAGTATGCTTTGGACCAGCGATGCCGTCCTATTATTCATTGGCTCAAAAATACTGATTCAGCAAAGAATTTAAGCATGTGCCTAAATTTAAGCAGTTTAATTAACTTTGACATCAGTGAGCCTACTTGTGTACTTATAATTAGATATGTGCTTGCTGAAGCAGAGCCCATCTGAATAGAATCTTGCTGATTTTAATTTGGCCCTTTGTCTTTGCCCCTCATTTATTCTTTGCAGTGACTGAAGGATTAGTGCTAAGGTTCTGATTCAGGAATGCACTTAAACAACTCATCTTCACTCACAAAAGAGGCTAAGCATGTCTCAAAAAATAAGCAGAGACCTGAGTGCTTCCCTGACTGGCAATCTCATGACTGAAGTATGATGAGAGAGGAGAGTTATTTCATACTGTAAATTGGGTGGTCCAGTCTTGCTTTTCACAAGTCAGATTTTTTTAAAAGACAGGAAATCTTTTCCATTTATGTAAATACAAAAAGTTGTGCTCCATATACTATAAATAAAAATTTACAAGCAAGCAGCTACTTCACAGAGAACTTAATTTTATACAGGAATCCTTTCTCACTTTTTCACTGTTGTTAGTTCTTGCAGAGTGGAGAAGCCTGCTATAAATGTCTTACTCGTTCATTTGAATGATGGCCTTTAGGTCCCAATATCCGAGATATTTTAAAGTCACATAAAAACAAAATAATAAAGCATTGGATATATTAAAAAAAAAAAAAGAAAACTGCATGAGGCATCGAGGCATCCAGAGAACATGAGTTCTGCTCATCCAGACAACAGAAATAACAGCTCAAGTCCCAGAGGTCAGAAGACAGCTAGGTGCCTCCATAGTACACACACCAGAGCAAAGCTGCAAGATCAAAGCCCCAGCTCCTGCCAGGCTGGTCCGCTAAACACCTCTAGATGAAAATCTGATGTCTTTTAACATGACCATGCAATTGTATTCAGCACACAGATAGCATCTTGAACAAGCCTTTCAACTCAGACCTTCAGCCCATTGTTCTGTGTTTACAGCCTTTTAAAACCTGGAATACGTGACAGCCACTATGAACTGCAGGCACACTAAAGGTGGATGTGGAAGGACACAGCAGCGGAAAGAGAAGAGGAAAATAGAAGGAAAATCAAGTGAGTTCACTACAGAAAACACTACAGAAAGAGTTACTCAAACAAGAAACCCCGAAGAGTACTATTTCTGAAGACTCATCTATCACAATCCTCATCCACAAAGCTCACTGTGGGGTTCCCTGATCCTCTGTACCAAGACGCTGCATCACAGCGTGGAATGACTTGGGTGCACCACTAACAGAACGACTGTCAGGTGTCTGAGCTGCGCCGAGCAACTGGGGCAGCAAAGGATGATTATTCAGCAAATACAGAGCTAAAATTCCAACAGGTCTTCAGAAAACATCCATCAGAAATCCCATTGATTCAATTATTTTTCAGAAACCTCACTTACAACTGTGTGCCTGTAGTGAGATGGCTAGTCCTCCATTTACTCAAAAGCTGTTGGCACATACCTAACATTCTGCTTTCAAAAGAACACTGGAAAAAAGTTTGAAAAGGTCCACCCTCAAGTTACACTGAAGAGAAAGCCGGTGATACAAAGAAAGCAACTGTCCATCTATTTCATGAGTGCATTTGGAGACACAAGAATGAATAAGAACATACCAGTTGGATTATTAAAGCAATATGCTTTAAGTGACAGAACTAATGCAATTCATTTAAAGCCATTTAGTTTGTTAAGATAGGTTGACATATTGAGGTTGAGGGAGATATAGGAAAAAATTCATTTAGCTAGTAATTTTAGTTATGGGGGTATTATTTGCTTATTAACTTGCACATGCCATAATGCGAACCACATTATTACCGCAGATGTCATAAAACTTCATTATCTCATTCCCATTACTTTGGATTTTGCATTACCATATGATTGAGTTTCCCTGGACACATCTAGATTTTTCATTCTAAAATTTCTATTTTTACCCTAAGATTCAGGCTCTCCCACACTAACTCATTTGTCTAGAAATTGCCAGCTTTGCAGGAAGAGCAGGCATACGCTGTCCTTTTCTTCTCCTCCCATATTGTGCCCTCTCCTTTCTTTGCTCTGTATGTTTTTGCTGCATCAGCAAAAGGAACAGACTTATTTCAACTCCGTCAACTCTACTCTTCTACTGCTTTAAAAACTTATGAACAGCTGCCAAAGAATGGACACTGTTTCATGTGCAGGACAGATGATGTTTGGTCTGGGCACGCTGAAAACACCATATCTACAATTTTTCACCATCCTGTGCAGACAGCAATCAAGGCTTTCTTTCCAGAGAAGGAGAGACTTAGAGTTCAGAAAAGGCATCACTAACAAATAATGCTTCTAGACATGGAACCTTAAAATGGAATTCCATTTCTATAGAAGATAGTTATTTCTGCATACATGAGCTTTGTCAAGCACAGATTTGTATTTTCAGCCTCTTTGCAACCTTTATAGCTTTATTGACCTCATGATACATAACGAGATTTGGACAGTGAGATGAAAGGCAGATAAAAACATCACCTATGCAAATAAATAAAACAATAGAACAATGATCCTTTACAGACTTTTTTTTCCCCACTGTAGACTAAATGGCACCTGCAGAAAACACAGTTTCCTTTTATGGGGCAATGTATGTAATTAATATCTGGCCATTCCAAGTTTCCAGTATGTCTTCAAACCAGAGATGAAACATATTTACTTCACAATAGATGCACATATATGCTCACATTCCTTCCAGATCCTCAGTTTAGTTTTATTTCTTCTCTACAAAATTCCTCTCCCGAATGATTTGTATAATGCGGAGACTTTCAGTCAGGTATCAGTGTTAGCTTTTTGAAGGCTATCCTTAGAGGTCATCATCATCCTTCTCTAAAGTTTAACACTGTATGTGATTGACCAGCTTAAGATTTAATTAAATGTGTAGCCAAAATATTTCCTGTTCTTCTTCAATTTGAAAACATAACCCTCCCCAGAATGGGAGACTCTGGCTCTTCCACTCTCTCTGAGTGAAAGCATACATTTGTCACTGAAGCACAAAGATGTGAAACCTACCAGATCAAGAAAATACAAGGAACACAGACCATACTTTCAGCTGCGAAAGTCTGGCACTCTGCGGTGCTGACTGAACTGAAGAAGACTGTGCCAAGTCAGACATGGCAGTTTGGATTTCCCCTCTGTTGTTCTAACATCACCTTCAATGTTTGCTACGCCACACGTTACAATCAAAGAATAAAATAAAAATGCTGAGATACCTCTGAACAGATAGATAGCTGGGGATGCTGAAACCACTCTGATGTCCTTCCTAAGGACTGAGGTCAGTTTGAAGCTCAGCTCCTAGCAAGGACTCTGCAAGAAGACTGGCTGCTGAACTTTGCTCAGCTGAGTGCTTTGTCCTGACACAAGGCTGGGGTTCTCATATTAGCAATATATACACTCAGGTTGAACTGTTCAACTTTTGTTGTGCATCAGAGATATCTTATAATCAATAATCATTACTCCTATGAAGAAAGGCTGAGAGAGTTGGGATTATTCAGGGAATAAGGGAAACCTTATTATGGTCTTTTAATACTTAAAGGGCATTTATAAGGAAGATGGCAGCAAACTTATTAGCAGGGCCTGTTGCAATAGGGCAAGGGGTAATGATTGTAAACTAAAAGAGGGTAGACTGAGGCTTAGATATAGGGAAGACATTTTTTACAATGAGGGTGGTGAAACACTGGACCATGTTACCCAGAGGTGGTAGATGCCCCATCCCTGGAAACAGTCAAGGTTAGGTTGGACAGGGCTCTGAACAACCTGATGTAGTTGAAGATGTCCCTGCATACTGCAGGGACTAGATGGCCTTTAAAGGTCCCTTCCAACTCAAACCATTTTATGATTCTATAGCCAAAGGACCCCATTGAGCCTTCAGCAGTAGTCAGATGATCCAGCAGCTTTGTGTCACAGGCTCAAGAACTTCGCTCTCAGACATTATTCTTGTTTCTGATCACAGCTTTTTGTCCCTTTAGAGGCACTGAATGATTCTGTGCAGGGGCTGATCCCGCTTACACAAAACAGGCAACACAACATTTATTTCCACCCCTCTATCAAGATTCTATAAAAGGCAGGTCAGTCTCCAGATCCCACAATGTGAGTCTAGCCCTTCTGCAGCTCACAATGATGCTCATCCTAGGTGTCGGATGTATATTTAGCTAAATTGAGTAAAATTTTAAATCAGAATTTAAAACCAACTTACCGTCCTGTAAAGCACACCACATGTTGTAACAAAACACAGAAAGGAGGTTTACACAGTTCTGGTTCTGACAAAAGACTACCTGAAATCTTTGCTTTTGCTCTCAAGACAGCACAACAGTGACACAACTCCAGTACCTTGCTGCTTTTCTTGCGTCAAGTCACAGGTACTGTAGTTACTGCTACTTATTTCAGACATTTGGCTGTAATACTAGCAGACCTCTAAAGCAAAAAACCTTTACTGCTTGCAATGGTATCCGGCATTTCAAGGACCACTCCAACATTCCCAGTGAGAGACAGCAACTGTGAGAAATTTCCAACAATTTACATCTCTCAATCTCACAGACCAGCAGTGAGTCATTTTTCACACTGAGAACCTAGAGGTCTCTCTGGTTCTTTGCCTTAATTGAAATTGTTTCTGTAGTAAATACACTGAATAATTTCATTTGTTTTTTCTATGATGGAAAGACACTATCTTCCAGAGTGAGCAAGATTAATGTCATTTGGGTCTGACCAGACAATCATAGGGGAGACGCAGAAGAATAACCTGCTTTGTACACAGATGTTCACCACTTGATTTATCTCCTCAGGAGCAGACCCTATTCAGCCTTCTATTATTGAGTTCAAAGCCAAGTCAGTAATATTTGCCTTTAAAAATGTTTAAATTTATCTTTCTTGTAAGAGCGTGATTTCTCAGATGCACATTTAAATGAGCTTGTGAACCCGAAACTAGGATTAGTGTTTGTGGCTGCAGGTTCAAATCTACAGAGCCCTAAGCAGGGCTTTGGGAAATGACAACACAGGCAGGCGGGATTTAAAAATCTGTAACTTGTTCTGTCCACTAAAATTAGTAACCACAGCAAACTTTAAATGCAGGCATTTTTCAAATAAGTAAGGACTATATTGAAAGGGGTTGCATTTAACCATTAGTTTGATCACATATTTCATCAAAGCTAACTTTCTGTATGAAATGCTACTACTATAAGCAATCTCTGAAGTTGAGCAGATTCAGTTCTTACAAAACATGAAGAAACATTGGTTCTTTGTAACAGTGCACAGAAGTAGTACATATTCACAACCACAAAGTACAGGTACAGCAGAGATACCTACTATACAGACAGATAAAAGAGACAAAGAGATTTGCTTGGGACTGCACAATATCCAGGCACCTTAACACTTGATAATATTTTCCTTCCAGCATGCTAGGAAATCCCATCTATGAGCCCCAGCCCCAACAACAATTACATCTAAGGAGACATCTTACAGGAGCAGAGACATTCACCATCATTGACTTGTTCCTTGAACTTTCCTAAAAGCCTGGTTTAAGTCACAGAAGTAAGACTCTAAACAACTTTAGCTTCCAGTTTCAGATCCACACCTTTCAAGTTTTACTGCTGTTAAGCTACTAAACTTCATGACTTTTTGTGCGTGTGTGAAATCTTATTTCTTCCTTTTATTTCTCAAGTCAGGTGTTACTGATAATGTGCTACAAAGCATGACTTAGCATATACAGATGTGTCAGGAATAAATAAGCTACAGATTTATTAGAATATTCATAAAAGTTCACAACAAGACACAAATATCCTTGCAGTTTTAATCAGACTATAAAAAAAAAAAAAAGTAAGTATTTACCTTGGCATCCAGCAAACCTGCAAAGGAAAGCCAATTTAATGTCTTTCTCTACGTGTGTTATTGAAACCAAAGCTGAGACAAAAAGAATCCATAAAATGAAAACAACCCAGAAGCCTTATCAAACATGAACATACTAACCTCTACTGAACATCTCAGAAGAATAGCACACATTATAAGGAACAATACTGCATTTGTTTTGGGAATATATTAGTTAATAGCTCTCTTCAAATCCATTTTCTGTTATTCTGTGGTCTTTCTCCTTGAATTCCCTCTCATAAAGAGGCACAAAGACTAATACAAATTAGAACAATGTACGATGATGAATCCTTATGATTCTTTCATTATTCTTTAACTGATATTTAAATGAATGTATTTTATCACATAGCACTTATGTAAATACCTTGCCACTGGCATTGTGTAACAGGTGTATTTGAACATAAGCATTAGAGAAGATGAAACACTAAAACACTTATTCAGTAAGACTGCTCAATATGGAGATCTCTCTTTTTAAAGATAAATATTACATATAACCTCTTGTCTACTAAGCCGCGTGTTTCACAGAGTGTCATCTCTACAGTATTCAGAGCAAGAACTTTTCTTAACAGGCCAACTACATGCTAGAGATGAACCTCCAGGAATCAGGAACAATCTGAAATTTTGACTAGTGGAATCTCATTTGTGTTTAGGAAGTGAACCTGCTATCCTGGAGCTTGATGATCTGGTCTGTTGGCACAGTTCATGCTTTTGGTTGTTCAGCCCTCCAGCAGCAGAAATGCTCCCAATCCCTGTGGAAGTTGCTATGTTACTGTTGTCATAGCTGGACTCCTCATGAACTTCTTTGAATGCCTCCAAGACACACAGGCTGATAAAAGAGCACTGACAGTGAGGTACATTTGGATGCACTGCAGCTCAGAAGGGAACATGTTCAGGACTGCTTGCTGTAAGCTGAGAAAAGGTAACTTGTAAAGGGCAAATGCCATTCTAAAGGGTTTGCTTTCTTCTCTCCCATGAATACATGTATGTCTTCACAGCTGCTTCCTTTCTTATTTTCCATTTGTGACTTACTTCATCTTCAGAGGGACCGATACGTTACTCAAAACATCAACAGGAAAGAAAACATCAAAATTCACACTGAGACCAAACTCTAGTCTGTCTCTATCACCAAATTTTCAACTGCTCTCAGCACATATGGGATCCCTGAAGCAGGAGACAGAAAACAGTGTTAGAAATCAACAGAACTCATCTCTGGAGAATGCCAGTTCCAGTTCAAGTGAAAAGTATGTTGCACACACTAGGAAAAGATACTGCGCAGGAATCGCATGATGAGCTAATTCACTATGCGCTTCAAATCCACAGCAAGGTGAGTATATAGGTGATACCAGCCTGATGAAAATCCAAGGCACAGACCAAGAAAACAGCAGAGCTAGCTTGTTGCTATAGTTGAGTCTCTGCAATTTTCCTAAGTGCTACAGTAAAGGCATTAGTGCAAAAATGTTCCAGCCTGGCAACACAGTTTTACTGCTACATGTCTCAAAGTCAGAATTGGTACCATGGTAACGAGGACCTGTCAAATGTCAAAAAGAACAGGCCAGATAAAGCACTTGATATTTTGGCTAGACAGAATAAAGCAGCAGCGCAGCTGTGCAACCTCCTTTATAAACATAGGTGTTCAAGTGCACAGCAGAGCAGCGAATGCTACAAAGGAAGTAAATTTCCATTCCACCAAAATAATAGCTATCTACATAGATGTGTCATGAGGCCCTAAAGCTTACATTAAAAATGAAGAGGATAGTTAAAGTCTGACACAAGTATGATCATGTTTCTTCTAAGAGTAGAAAGCAGACCAAATGTGTCAGCAGCAGCCATCTCAGAGGGACAGCAGGAACAGCTTGAACAAGTAAGGCCCAGTGGAGAAGAGCATCTCTCATTCTGCGGGCTCTTCAGATGCTCCACCTGAAATGTCTGAGAGCTGACTCCTGACAAGTGTGCTGCATGCCAAACCAACCTGACAGAGGCTCAAGATACAGTACATAATTTTCCAAACTGCAGGCCTTTTAGAGTTTTGTTCTGAGTAAACTCATGGGCAAGACAAATGGGCCAAGTCCACTGTGCCTTCCTTGTGATCCTTTTCTGTAGTCAGTGTAGATGTGGCTGTCACAGACTACAGACATGAATTAATGCTGCCTGCCACTGAGTAACAGTACTGACAGTGCTTCTCTTCAGTCAAGGGGAGGTGCCAACTTCATTAACAGGAACTATTGAAATTAACCCCATAATATGAATCAATTAAGAATGAATTACTCATTTATTTGTAGTAGCCATACTATAAATCCTTAGGAAAGAGAGCCTTAGTTGCAACAAAGGTATATCTTGCCAATATATGTTCCACAACGTAATCATTTTGTCTGTACAACAAAGCACAAGTGTCCCAGCTGGAATCATGGCTCCACTGCACTGGATACACACCTACAGCAGAAGGGGTAGTTTCTGTCCTATGTAGTATTAAATGAATTAAGCCAGACAAATAAAAGCAAGATGGAAGGTGTATTATTATCCTTGCTTCAAAAAGGAACAGAGAGCAAAGAGGCCAAGGGCACACAGTGAGAATCTGTGTTAAGAGCTGGGAAGTGAATCCAGAGAGAACCTGAAATGTTGTCAGTCTTCTGCATCACAAGCTGCTTTGGAAAGTAACAGCTAAAATAAAATGATGTCTTTATTTTAATGAAGTGTGTCAAGTGGACAGTTTTAGGACACTAACTCTAAGTACCAATTTATCATACAGCTGCATGGAAATGTAGCAAGAATTTAGGACTACACAGATGAAAGGTTCGCAACCAGCTTTCAACTACATCATATGTTTCATATGTTTATTTTCATCTTTACAAATACAATTTGATTTTCCATTTTCCTTTCCTCTGCTCGCCCTCTCTCTGCTACAATTCTAACTGAAAACCTTTTCCAAATGCAACTGCCCTAATGGCTCAGAATTCCACCCTTATTTCAATGATTTATTCAATTTACATATATATTTTTTGTGTCAACACTGTCCTATAGCTTCACAGCTCTTTGTGGTTTAAGTTATTTGTTAGTATTTACATACATTCAATAACTCTGTTCAGCTTTCATTTAAGGAACAACCCAAGCCAAGCTCTTCTCCTCTGCTCTCAGAAAGCTGCCTACACATTCATATCAGACACTTTCCTAAGTACAGGTACAGCATTTGCGTTTCTTCTCCAGCCATATGAGACTGTTTTGACTTGACTGATTTGCTGAAAATCTTTGGTGTGAGGCACGAGACTGACAAATCATATGCTATTTCTTTCCAAATGCAGGCATGTCAATCACTCAGACCCTCCAAGCTGGAGAAATGCCATCAGCCTTGTCTGTAGAAATTTCCATTCTATGCTTGTAATCCTTTTGGCCATCCCTCTTTGCCCTGTCTCCACAGATAACGTGAGCATTATTATTGGAAACTTAGGCAAAGTGTTCATCTGGCCTTACAGTCCCCCATAATCTAGAGGTCTTCCTCAGTTCCTACCTTTTCCTCATTCATATTGTGGCCTTACTCCTTCTCTGCTTTTCTCTCATTTCTGTAAGTTTAATTTGATAATACACCAAAATACACTTTGCCCAATCTATACCATTGCTTTGAAACAAGGCAGTAAGACATGTCAGCTGATATACCCTGAGCAGGATATACCTTAGGTCTCAGTATCTTGTCCAGTGATGCTTAACACTGCCATTTGCCAGTACTCTCACTGCAAATTCCCAGACCAAGGTCCAATTTATTCAGTGTTTTGATATCATATCCACTGTGAATAGCCCTATTATTTTACAGTTATATTACAATGCTTAAAGCTAAAGAAATAAGCAAAATACGTAAAATCCTCAATACCATAAAGTTTTAGTTTATGCTTGACACAAAATTAAGTAATACTGCTCTTGAAAAGTAAAATCAAAGGCACAGCAGGCAGAGCCTAAGGGACTGAAAACAAAGCAGTATCAAAAAGGGGCTGCTATCTCTGCTATCAAACATCTAACACTTAGCTACCCATCCAAGCTATCACAGCATTTGTTTGCCTCAGCTTCTCAGTGATTGCTAAAGTACCTTTTCTGCACAGTTCTGCCCCGAGGCTCTTTCCTCCCTCTCTCTTTTCTCAGAGATACAGAACACTGTCCTTTTCTGACAAAGCTCCCTGTATGATCTCATCCTGTCGTCCCCTTGTCTGGCCTCAGCTTGGCCTCCTGACAACAGCAAAAGTAGCTACAAGAGTAATTAAGTTCAGTAGCTCGATAAAGCTTTTTTTTAAAAAAAAGATTTCCGAATAGAAAAATCATTGCTTTTTATAAAAAAAAAAATAAAAAAAAAATTAACTCTGCTGGGTGAACTCTGTTTTAATTGAATAGCAGACCTTAAAATAAAGCTACCAAATCACTTAAAATCTTCTACAGGAAGGACAAAAGCAGCAGATAACATGCTCAGAAAAGGTCCAAACAAGCACTGCTCAGAAAGTGGGCCTTCTGCAGGCTTAAGGAAGAAAAACTGAAACACATGAACACCTCTGCGCTCACCTACCAAGAGCGGCTGAGGTTGCTTCAGTTTCAAAGCAAACGAGCAGGCAGCTCACCTGCTGGGCCATTCCCCAGAGGTGTCACAACAAGGCAGCGGAATCTGCCGTGGAAGGTTTGGGGAGCAGCTGCCACTGAAAGAGACATATATTTTTAAAAGCTTTGTCATTTGTCTTCAGGGTGGGAAACGCTGTATTTGACCTCCTGCTGAGGCAGCAGCCCAGATGCAGAAGCCTGGGCTAGAAGAATAAAAGGAGGCACAGCTATTATTTCAGGTACAAACACCAGAAAGCAGCGACAAAAGGCACAATCATTAAATCATCACCACTATTTAAAAGCACATATGACAACTTTTTAATACTTTTCATGCCACATGAGTCTCCCCAAAGGCATTCTCCAGAACAATTGGTATTAGCTAATTGTTAACTATCTCAACGGTCAAGTAAAACAAGACCAAAAAGCAGGACATCAAACACTGTCTCGGCAACACCAAACTGTTCTGGATGGGAAATGCTCTGGAGCTGATGGTTCTTGGTCTGTTGCCCTGCCTTCCCCCAGCTGAGGTCATGCCACCCCTGAAGGTTGCTGTCCCACCTGGCTCCAGCCTCTCATCTCTCCCTGCTTCCCACCATGCCTGCCTGTGCTCTGATCCGCCATCTGCAGCTCCTCTAAGCACTCCTCAACCTCTTCAGCTTAGCAGGGACCTACCACCAAAGCGGTTTAAATCGAGTGGGATGAAACAGCACAGGGGCCAGTTGCATGAGCCTGGGGTGAGAGTTTCTCAGAGTTCAGCCAGTTGGGCAGGTGGCTGCTCTTCCTTTAGCCTTGGGCTCCAGCTCTTCCCTCAGGGATAACTGAGACTCTCAAGCACTGCCATGGAGACCCTCACTCCCCTGCAGAGAGCCAGCCTAGGGAGCCAGTCAGACAGAAAATAAGTCATACTAGCAAAAGCTCTTCTGCCAGTACTGGTCCCTGAGTAAGCTCAGGCTGGGAACTGACAGATAACAGGAGCAGGACTATCAATTGCATTGTTTCAGCTGCTTCTGCAAACCAGCGGACCTGAGGGACATCAGGCTGGGGTGGTCCACCTGCTCCACACAGCAGAGCTGCAAAGCTTGCCAGCCACCACTGCCAGGCCATCCCAGGCATCCCAGCCTGCAGGACATCAGTCAACGAGCCTTGTCCTAAGCTGTAAAGAGGTACTAATAATGGTTGGCCCTTGAAAGGATTTGGTGCAAGCATTTTTCCCAGTGTTAGCATACTCAAATGTTTTTTAATTAGAAAAGGTTTTTTTATTCATTACATTTAAGAATGTTAGACACTAAACAATATGGATTAAAAATGTTTCCAGAGTGATGTTTCCTTTGGCAGCATGAAATTCAAACTTGGAGGAATGAATTCAGACTATTGTAAATTCCTGTTAAGCCTGGAGGAAGGGAAAAACAAATGCTTATTCATTAAATATAATGCTATTTGAGATCTACATCAGGGCACTTCTGTAGGAAAGTGACTGGAAGAAGTGTGGAAGATGTCTTTCAATAGATTTAACAAAATAGAATGAGCACCTCAAAACAACATGCAAACATCCTTGACAACAGCTTAAGCAAATGATGAAAGACAGCTTTCAATGGTCCACGCTGTTTACAAAAGAAGCAAAGGACAATCTCAACATTTTTACAAAAACTGAATGAGGGAGCAGAGCCACTATTGCTTTAGAAATCAGAAAACGTTACTGCACTCAGATGTCAGGATGGTCTGAAGTGACCTCGTGCTTGTAATTTCAGCCTGTCAGTCTTTCAAGTTGCCCATTCAATGATGTAGCTCTTGCAGATCACATGTGAACATGACATCCTTAAAGTAGAGGCCATATGTGATATCTCACAATGCATGTTACAGTATGACCCAAAATATGAGAGTTTAATACAGATACAATAAGAGCACTAAAAACCACAGTGTAGATGGGCATGATAAAATCCCTGGAATAACTGCTGAAACAACTATATATATGGTAAAACTAAAGCAGTTGTGAAACCAAATATTTCAGATAATTGGAAATAAATTAGTCGTATATGCAACTCGGAAATAGAAAGCAAAGGACTGAGAAGGTTTTTAGAATACACTGAGAGAAGAGCCCATCGTTCCATTACCAGCTTTCTCAGTATTGTACCAAGTAACAATGGAAAGACATTTGTACAGAATGAGTCGAAAAACAAAGCATATATTCCCAATTACTGGTAGAAATTAAACACTGACACTGGGCTTTTCTAGGATGTGATGACTCACCAGTGGTTTTCAAGACCAACCCCTCATTGAACCACTAAAGGAAAAGGACTACAACGTGAAAAGATCCAAAGACTCATAACCTTGCCTTCACTAACAAACTGATAGAAACACACCTCAGGAAGAACTGGGAAGAGAGCGGGTATGGCTACTTTTAATAGGTATCTTTTCAAAGGAAAGAAAATTCTAGTGTCTCAATGTACTCATAGCTGGAAATCCTCATTTGACAAGCTTTTTAACAACAACAAAAATCAGGAGATATGATAGCTAACTACTGGAGAAACTTACTAGAAATTCAGAATAAAGAGATATCATGCCTGATCAACTCAATGTTTTATCTTCCACACAGTTTTCTCAGATGAAAATCAGATGGTTTAGTCAACGTTTAGTAAAGCTAATGATCCCTTCCCACACAAAAAACAAATCAGTAAGTCCAGTGAATATGACCTGATGTGACAGCCACTTTTGCATGAGGAACTGCTTAGAGCACTTTGGACAGGATTAAAGAAGTTTGGGGCTCATAAAATCTGAAAAGGAGCATTAAAAGAAATGTTAACACCCAATCAGTTGACTACAAATTACTGTTTTGGAAGAAGGTAATCTTTTCTGGTGTTCTAAAACTAGGACTGCACAGCAGTTTAGTACTAAGCAGAAAAGTTATCCATGCTCGGTTGGGAATGGAACAGTTATCTGCCTGTTTTCCAAGCCAGTGCACATTATGTTGACATTCATCAGCTAAGAAAAGGAGAACCAGAATTAAATGCTCCAGTTAAATCAAACATGTGAGAAGCAGAATGACCCTGAAGTACATTTTCTGCTTTTACTATAGAGAGAGGCAATGGCAATACACTGTCATCAAATACTGCTACTTGATCAGAACCCTATAACCGATTATTGCCATAGAATACTGGAAAACTGGCTACTTAATACTATACCAATAGTATTGCCACCTCCTCTTGGCTCAAAATTCTAAAGCTAATGACTAGATGTACAAGAAACCACAGTACTTGTTTGCATAGACCTATGCAGTGAAGGAACAGAGTTTGGCAATAGATATATCAGGAAGTGCAGAATGAATGTGAAAGATTTAGAGGCTGACACATGACAGAAAAATCGATGGTTTACCAAGATGGAGGGGCCTGAGAGTGCTCATTCCCACCATGATATTGTTGCACATCTGTGTTTCTGGAAGTAACATTTCATCTATAAGTTCAAACAGGACAACGAACAGCACTTGTTGTGGAAAATACAAATTTCCAAAGTCATGTATCCTCAGAACAGCATGCCACTGAACTGCTAAAAGCAGCAGTACTATTACCACCAAACACATGCTTGGTTTTGTTTTTTAAAGAAGGCAAGACAGTTGCAGGTAGCATTTATTCCAGAATATGACTATCCAAGAATCAGTAATACACCAAAAAAAGGTTTTTCCTACCAGCTGATTTTGGAGTGAATTTGTCCCTGTTGGCAGCACATACTGCCAGTAGCCTGTATCCAAGATCCAAGTCAAATCCTTGCTGGGCTGCCACTCGACTAACCACCTGCAAAGGTAAAGAGAGAAGGCTTCATTAGGGGTTACTCAAGCTCTCTGCAAAGTTATATTGAACTGCTTATCAGTGCTAAAGTTAGGCGACTGAATCTGCTGTGATAGCCACAGTACATAGTATAAGGCATTGTTCTCCAGTAGTTTCCAATGCAAGCACAGCAAACTGAACACAGGAGTCTTCCGGTGATCTGCTTATTCGACCACTCACCAGAAGGCCTGGTAGTTCCATGAATGTTGGAGAGACAAAGCTTTTCCAGAAGAAATAATACAAGAGAAATGTACACAAAGACTGTACACAGTACATTTTACTGTACTTGAGACGTCAGGATGAGAAGTCCCTAAGTCTCCATCTCTGTGTTACAGGCAGTTCCTGACCCTGCTCTCAAGCACAGTGCCCAGGTCTCTAAGGTTAAAATGCCCTCCACCACAACGATGAGCAGTGTTCTCCTACACTGTGATCACTGTCACAGTTGCTGCGTTTCAACAATACCATATTTAGAAGTACATTTACTATAGTTTTAGAATAAATAGGCTTGTGCAAGAAGTATTTGCCAAACACACCTTGTTTATGTTTTTTTTGACTGATCTAGAAGGACTAGCAAAGCCAGGCAAATCAAACACTGGGGTTAAGGATGAAAAGCAGTCAACCATTTCCCAAGGCCAGCAACTCAACTGACAGCCAAGAATGTATCCTCATGAAAATCTGCATAGTATAAACACAATTCTGTGGTCATTCTGGCAAACTATGCCGAAGTTATACACAGCAGAGCTTTTATATTGCCTTCTAGTAGCACAGGATGACTTCAGACTCAGAGGCATAGATGAAACAGATTCTTCTTTACATTGCCATTACTGCTTTGCATTGAAACAATGGTCAAGGAACTCTACAAGAAACAGAACAGTTTCCTTTTGCGAAGCAAAAGAAAGTCTATCCTAAATAGCTTGCAATACATGAAAATACCCTTTTCCCATGCCTATCTCCATCTGCGAGATTCTTTCTAAATTAATGACACTGTAATTATCTGTGTCCAGGACTGGTTTCCACCCAAAAAGCAACAGTACGGAACCGTGAAGAGCCAACATATGCGATAACCTAGAAATCGTAAATAAATGCACTGTTCTGCCCTATCTACTCAACCCTATTACAGGAATCTGCTTATTCGAATTTTTTCAAATATCCACTTTTCCTAATTAACAATTAAGAACCATATTTCTTCCTTAAGAAAGAATCAGCATGGATAAAGTTCCAGGGTAGATTTTTGTCATTTCTATTGTTCCTATTAATTAAGATATTACAGATTCTGATGGCAGTGTCTGCTCCCTATTTTTTTTTAACCCTCCCAATCTCAACATTGAGTAGAGAGCTGCAGGGAAATGAAACAAGAATTTGGGATAATCAGTACAATAACACACAACCTAGAACACACCTACTGTTTTATCTTCTGTTTCTCTTTCCAATTACAATTGTAAGGCTTAGATAGGAAAGAAAAAATAATTTGTGAGAAAGAATACAGATTTTTTTTACAAAGAAAAAACATTTCCAACTTGGCATATCAGCTTTTAATCTTTTACACTTAGAAGTTTAATTGTTGTTAATATCCTGGCTAAGACTCTTAAAAATAAGATAAAATTTAAAAACACAAGCAAAAGAATAAGAGCAGAACAAGAAGATATCTCATATTTCATGCTAAGTTAGCAATATAAGTAGAGACTGGTGGGGTGCTATGAGATCTAGAAGACACACACTTGGGAATCTAACTGTTCCCCTTTTCTACTTCCAGTATTACCATAGTTCAGCCACTTACAGGTAGATTTTAGGGAAGGGATCAGTAGGAAGTAGACAGAAAGCTTCTTAAAAAAAACCAAACATCTTGTTGAAGGCTCCAGAGGGCAACATCTCATTAATGTGTAAACATTATTTAAAGTCCTTTGGGCACCACCTACTGTACCATCACAGAGGAATGCATTTCAGAGTGCTAATCGGGTCTGTAAAATAAAGGAGAAAGAGCCCTCCCATTTTCTGTTTTGAAAAAGCACATTATTATTGAACTATTTATTTTGAAACTGGACAGGAATGACAGCAGATACCCCTGCTCATCACTGAGCATGTGGCAACTTGCGAAATGCACTATCTGCTTTTATGCTTGCTTCATTTTATAACATGAAGCTACAAATACTGAGACCCTTTTGGCCAGAAGCCAAATCACTACTCTCAACTGAGGTCTTGCTAATTACGAGAAAAATTCTACAAGGTAACTCAGAAAATACAGAGATGGTAAAACCCTGAGCCCATGAAAGCCAATCTATGGTTGCAATGTCTTCATAGAATAGATTGCAAAGTCTGAGTCAGTCCAAGTCCTAACAACAGCCTGAGGTCTAATCTGTTACTCTCATTTGACATCAGCTTCCTTTTCCTCATTTCTCCACCAGAGAAAGCACTGCTCTCTGTACCTTACTGTGGCCAAAAGCAGACCTTTGACGGCCATGGCATAATCCTGCTAAAGCCTACCTCAAAGTGGGTGAAGTTGTATAGGACTGCAAGTAAGAGACTAAGCATGAGAAGGTGGAACCGGAACATGCAAGTCTAGAGAAGGCGGCTAGTCAAACTATTACTTATTGCTCAAGTTTTTAATGAAAACTGTGAGGAGAAAACAAATAGCAAATTCATCTTAGCTACAAAATATTTAAAAATAATAATCTAAATCTGAAAGAAAGTGCTTCCACTGACAAGTGGCACAAAAACTCCTTCTTCCGCTCAAAAGAGCAAAACAACCCTCAGCTACTTAATAGAACACAGACATTTCTAATAAAATTTCTATTTTGTCAAGAGTCACTTGCCATCTAAATTTTTTTTCTACTCACTCCACTAAATGCAGAAATAGGCTCTGTGAAACAAACTGGTCAAACTGTGCTAAAGATGAGCCTTCTCCCCCAGCCCTTAGCTTTTGTACACCACTTCTCCCTTAGGAAACACTAGTAGGGCAGTTCACTTTTTATTTCCAGTTTCTTCATAGACTTGTGAATTTTTGCATTAACTGTATTTAAAGTTTTTCTTTCAGTTGTGAAAGCTAAAGACTTACTTTTATTTCAAAATGAAAGCTGAACAGAATAGATCACATATCCTCCAAAGACCCTGTTTCAGGTTGCCTACAACTTCAGTCAGACATTGCTCACTTGATACTTGGAAGGCTTTCCTCTAGTGAACCTGTACCCAAGGGACCTCTTGGCCTTCAAATAAACACTGAAATTTCTCAGAAGCAAGATGACAAACCTGTCACAGGAATATGATCCAGAAACCAAAAAGAACTAACTACAAGACATTTGGTAAGTTGAGTCAGCAGACCTTGCTGAAATTTACCTTAGAGTGCCTCAAAGGAACCAGCCCGGGCAAACCTTGCAACTGCTAATGATTATTTTCAGGAATTCATTCAAGACAGAGACCTTGGAGGCATATCAAATCTCTAGTTTTAAGATGGTAAAAAGGTGAATCCCAGAAATTACAGGTACCCGGACAGATACAAAACAAATTACTAAACAAATATTAGGTGAATAATTCAGAACATCCCCATAAATCTTTCAGCATAGTGCAGTTTTATTCTTTGACAAGTTACCTGGCCTCATAAGGAGGGTAACATACCTTAAAAACAATATGCCTTTTGACATTGTCCTATATGACACTGTCATAACAGAGGAACACATCCTAGATGACAATAGTATAAATTTTACTCAGATTGTTAAAAAAAAAAATAAATAATCAAATGCCCAAATAGAAAATTAGGAACACACAGGAGGATTTATCTGCTCAGTATACAAGTGACCAAGGATAAATACTGGAAAAATGTTCCAGGTCTATTAAAGTTCCCCAAGCACTGGAGCAGGCAATCTATCCATCCCTGAAGTTTAGGGGTAAGAGGATTTACAGTAGACCAGACAATACCTATATGACATCCCAGCTTGGGGGAAAAAAGTAGACACCATATTCCCTTAGATCTGCTCCAAGCCAAATCTCCAAGCTCCAAGTGATTCTAGATGCCTGCTGCTGACTGGAGCATCCCAGCTCAATCCGAATGCTGTCCCAGGAACTCTCCCAAGTTTGAAACCTCCTAGAATTTTGATCTTACTCAGGTAACAGCGTTGATCAGATGGGATTAACTCAACATAGTTTCAATTATCCATTCACTGTTATGGCTAAGTGATTCGACCCAGTCGCAAACATACTTACGCTTTCTCTAACTGCTAATTCAAGTTGAGCACACCGGCAAAAGTTCAGACAACATGCAAGCGGCACCATGTGTTCAACCGTGACTTCATTCTGCAACGCTGTAAGCATGTATCTTAGTTGACCTAAGCATACATGACATAAAATTCCATTGAAAAGTCGTGCTTCAAAAAGAATACCCAGACATCGTTGCTAGTGATAGCACAATCATAAATTGAGATCATCATCCTTTACCATGGTTGAGAGGGGTGCTTGGCCAGCGCAAGGGTCAATACTTAATATTTCTCTATGTTATTTTACAATAACAGTTGAGACAGACCTCATAAAAGCTAGCCTATTTCCCACATACACTTGTAACACCTAGCTTTTGTTTTTACTTAGATACAGTGCTGACAACTATTTCAAGCCGTGTCTTTAAAGCAACACAATTTATATATGGTATATGTTTGCATATGTTACATACACAAACAATTATTGTAACATATAACCACAAACCTCTGAAATCTTTCATTTGAATAACATTGCATTCATAATGGAGACATTGCAACAACTGCCTGTAACTCAGCTCTGCAGACTTCCAAATGCCTGAACTCTCAGGGTCATTGACAGTGACGGGAAAATTATGAGAGGGAGGTTTTAATAACATGAGAAGCAGAGAAATTCAGCTACCAACTTCTTTCCTCTTTGCTGAATTTAAGTGCAATACTTTTTTTTTTTTTCCTTTTTTTCCTCCTTTCTCCTTTTGCAAGGCTACATCATGGCAAGCTCCACTCCCTGCCCTTTTTGTCATCACACCACAAAGTACTGGAACAATGTGCCTCTTAACCTAACAGGCCTGTTAATCAAGAGAGCTATATGACTGCTTATTACAAAACTCCCTTCCCATTATGTTGCATTTTCAGTGAATCTCTTAACTAGCAGCAGTCAAGAGCACCCCCCCCTGCTGGCATCAGAATGAATTTTACCAATTCAATTTGCTGGCTGCTCAAAACGAAAAATGCCAGCTGATTGCTAGTTCAGACAGCTCTGTGTTCAGCCACTTGTGCATACTTGAAATTATCTGAATGCAGTTTGAAGACTACAGCAGAAATTTTGTAATTAGAATTCTGCAATGTAGATGGTAATTTTTCCCCCTCAGTAACACACAAAGATCAGATAAACAGGAAGCAAATTGTGGAATTTTGCAACATGAATAGCAATCTGCCTCAAACAGGAAAGAAAAAAAATAGAAAGAAGGTTGAGGGGAAAAGGGAGGAAGAAATCTTTGTGATCTGAAGTCCTGGTCTGATGAGACTCTTACACTACAGTTACAAAAGTGCTGCCTCAACAATACAGGCAATCAAAGCAGGTGAGTAAAGTTATAGATCATTAACTAGTTTCTTGCCTTTGACGCTTGAAAACAGACATTAAGTAGGTTCTGCAAATGTAAGAGACTACAGAGCCCTTGTATTCAAACTAGGGTTTTCTTAAAAATGTATTTCCCTCCCCGTAAGATGGATAAGGACCATATTTTCAAAATAACATGAACGAGTATCCCTGCCATCTACTACTTTTCTTGACACTTCCAGCAACTGTGAAATAAACCATGCTGAATACAGCTACCTCCTCCTTTACATCATCCTCCTCTCCTCTTCATGTCTCTAACAACCATAAACATAGAAGAGGTCACTATACTCAACACTCTCAATCTGAAATTTTCTCCCAGAGGGCAAGAGATTCTGCTTTAATTAAGCCAGTTGATCACTAGGTCACTTCAATACTGTTGCCACCTGAGCCCTGGCAGACTTTGAACAGTGACATGGATGAAACATACAGCCATCATATGAAGAAAGTGAGAAAGGAATTCAAAAAGCATTTTAATTTGGACAGCAACACGTTGCAAACAAATATTTTAAAGCTGAAAAATAGCCCATGTCTTGACTGACAAAATTAAGTTTAAAGAAGGGCACCATGAGGTCACACAACAGCCAGGAATGCCGAGTTATTTGGTAGCATTAAGACCTGCTCTGAGCCGAGTGTTCCGTGCCTGCTGGCTGTTCTCTGCTGGTACAGCACGTACGCAGCCCTGAAGTGCTCTGATGCACTGCAAACACATAAAACCGCGTGCTTAACAAACGCATGGAGAGGACAGTGGAAGCACAATTTCTTCCACGCCAACTTTTTGCTCTGGAAGTCTCAGATACAAAGACTAAATGTAACATTTCTACAGCTTTAATGGGCAGCTGTATCCTGCCATTTTCTGGGTATAGGTATGCCCAACCCACTCTTCCATCTGTAATTAATCACACTCAGATCCTAACCTGATTTGAAATTTGTTTTTTTTGAATGTCACATGTTGATTTTTGATTACATATTTTTCTGCAGTAAATAGAATAAACTCAGCCAGGCATGAAGTCAATGTAGCAGCAGATACCTTGTGAACACACGAACATTAGCTTAACTTTGTTATTTTTGCAGAGGCATTCTGTTGTAGAAACCTGACAATATTCAAAGATACTGTTCTTGTCTCTTTCAGTATATATACTTAATTAAAATTAGATAAGCTGAAATAGACTTCTGCACCTTGAAACTGAGAGCAGCTTTTTTTTTCCTTAAAAAGACTTAAAAAAAGTCTCAATTCCAGGATTTTACAGAGTGAGACAATGCAGTCCAACCAAACTAGGGTTTGGGGTTTTTTTTAAACTGCTGTGTAAAAAAAAAAAAAAAAAAACCAAAACTGTTTCCATCAGAAGACAATAGGTTTATGCCATATACAGTACATTTTTAGACAAAGATATTCTTAAATTTATCAAGAATGTTAAGTCTTATGTTGTGGTTTAACTGAGCAGGCAGCTAAACACCATGCAACTGTTTGTTCACTCCCCCTCAGTGGGATGGGGGAGAGAATCAGAACAAAGGTAAAACATGTGGGTTGAGATGGAGACAGTTTAATAGGACAGAAAAGGAAGGGAAAAATAACAATGCAATTGCTCACCACCTGCTGACTGATGCCCAGCCAGTCCCTAAGCATCAGGCTGCCATCTCTCAGCCAACACCCCTCAGTTTTACTGTTCAGCAGGATGTCCTACAGTATGGGATATCCCTTTGGCCAGTTTGGGTCAGCTGTCCTGGCTCTGTCCCCTCCCAGCTTCTTGTGCACCCCCTACTTGCTGGCAGGGCATGAGAAGCTATAAAGTCCTTGACTTTGTGCAAGTACCGCTCAGCAACAGCCAAAACATCAGTGTGTTATCAACTTTATTCTCATCCTAAATCCAAAACACAGCACTGTACCACCTACTAGGAAGAAAATTAACTCTATCCCAGTCAAAACTAGAACACCTTACCATAATATAAGCTCATCCCCAAGTGCTTTATAAACTACAAACACTAGAATCAGAAACTGTTTCAATCATAACAGAAACACAGATATGTCTGGTTTGTGGAAAGCGGAGTTAATTAGTTCCCCATAACACTACATAAGAAGTAATGTTACATACCAAAGAATATCATATCCATTGCAATTTCAATAGTTTATAGAATCAATTATCTCAATTATAATTCAGTTCTGGCCTACAGACTACTCTATTTCAAAATAACTACTGTTAAAAAATAACACCTTGGCAAGTTAGAAGAGAGTTAGAGCAAGATGATAATTTGCTTGCATGAGTTCCATCAAGGCTGTTTAAGGGAATCTTTCTGTAGCCTGTGGCTTGCAAGGAGTAAAACAGATTCAAAGTTCACCCCCGCCCTCCTCACCTTTTTATTTATCTGTTGAAATGTGTTTTCTTTATAAACTTATATTGCTCACTCTGGTGATCTTCTGTAATGTGTAAGCACAAAAAGGTGAGCTCTAGAACTAGCATCTGCCAGCACTGTTTGAACATAATGGCAATGTACGTGCAGTCACACACAATTTTTACCAGAAGAGGCCCCTTTTGGGTCTCAGTTCACGAAAAAATATGTTATTTTTATATATAGCACAAGCCATGGGTTTACTTGTGTACCCTAAACTATTTTTCTTCGACTGTTTGCACTGCACAGAATTACCCCAGTTTTATTCATAGGCCCTGACAGGACTAGCCCAAGTTCTTTATCATAAACACAAGTCATTTCACCTCTAAGACAGCAATCATTTAAAGGATCCTATGTAATAAACGTGGTATTTAACTAGGTAAACAAAGCCTGTTACATGACTTATTAGACACCTCTTTGGGAAAATTTCAGCTGTTGCACCAAATCCTGAGTTTGTTCTTGAGATAAGAAAACCACTTGCACACAATGCCACCAGAGCCCATAGCAGCAAATGTAACTCCAGTAATATCAAATACTGCCGATACGTAAAAATTATTACCTAGTGATAATAGCCAGTACATACACTGTGCACATCTATTATTCTAAAAGAGAAAACACATCACAGAGGAAAAACAAACACTGGAAACACGTTGATGCTCAACACATGCTGTCTAGCTAACTCACGAAATTTTCAAGTCATCAAGATTTCTGCAAGTGCTGGCATTACCATTTCAGCATAGAACACCTTCTGTAACAGCCTATTCTGTATATTATTATCAAAACCAGTGATTGTATAAGTGAAGCTGGAAGCTTTTCTGCTGATGCCCAAGCAGAATATTTCTAAGAGCATTCTTCTGTACCCATGCAGGGTCTGTTAGACCGGCAACAGGAATAAAAACATACCGGTGTTATAAGATGAACCAGGAAATATTGACAGTGCCAGTATGAAGATGGCGTGTAGGATAAACAGAACTATCTAAGAATCATTTATTAAATTAAAGCACAATTTCAAGATTTTGAGCATATTTTTTCCTTAAGAGGATTAATCGTAATTGGTTAATTTTGGCAAAAATTTTACAGATAAGATATAATGATTCAAAGAATCTGCTATACCAGAGGTACCATTAAATAGGCTATTCATAATACAAGAGACCTGTTTTGATGCTCTGTCATTACATCTGATGCAGTTGAACTTTGCAGCACATGACAGGATGGTTTGCTCATTCCTGAGAGAGCCTGCCCTTTTGCAGTCATGATACACTAATATGTTTCAATTTGGATTAGTATATACTGTGTTATCCACTAGTATGATATGATTATTTCATATCCCTTGACACATCCAGAACAGTTTAGTATACACCTTTTTCCCTGGTCAAAGAGTCAACAGAACAGAATGGCATAAAAGAAAAAAAAATAAATCTGTACACTACAGAGGAGGAGCCTTATAAGCAAGCAAGCATTTTCAGTATCTGTAGAATTTCTGGATTAAATGCACTTACCATTAGGAATACACACAGCTCAAATGTTGCAATGATAGTGGAGTCTCTTGCTTTAAAAAGCATATCCAAAAATACGGAAGTTTTAAGTGCTATTAGTTTTGAAAGTCATTTTAAAGACTGGCAAAATAAAACAATAATCTTGTTTTAGTGGTTGAACAGACTTTCATACTGATTTTTCATTTTTCTTTTAGCATAATCCTCGCAAAGAAGAACACTGATAAACTTTGTCAGCTCCTGATAGTACAGCACATGCAGCTAAGCAAGCTAATGTTAAATTTACTCATGGTATTCCAGTATCTCAGCTGCCTTTCACTTGTTTGGAACTTTCTGAATAATTTCCTGAGAAACAGACCAAAGTTGTATCATGTTTGTTAAATAAAGGTAGATAAGCATATTTTCCTTCAAGAGGACAAGCCCCAACATCCACTCTTGCTCAATTTTGATGAAGAAAATATTCTTTAGAAAAAAAAAGTTATACATGAGCAAGCTCAGACAGAAAAAATATTTGCAAAGAGGCAAAAAAAAAAAAAAAAAAAAAAAAGACGACCACCTTGCCCTCTGTACTGCTATGTATTAGTAAGATACAGGAAGTATCAACCTCTTGGGGTACGCAACCACACACTTAAACCTGTTCAATGGGAAGCTGGAAGAAGTAGTACACAGTAAGAAAAGAAAGAATACCTTTCTTAGAGGAATTTTAAAATTGGGAACAAGAAACATGTATTCATTGCAGTTTCTATACATTCTGCAAATCTCGTGTATTTATCTTACACAAAAAAGTCAACTGTTTAAGTTCCCGTGGCTTTTCCTTTTTGGGAATATAATGAGATTACAACATGCGATAAAGATGCTGCTGCCGGCCAGTCCTACACTGCAGATAGTGCTCTCCCCTAACAAGCTTGGGAAAGGGGGATTTCACACCATCCTGTTCAGATTTCAGGGACGAGTATGAAGCGAAGCAAAGCAATACATGCTGTTCAAATCTTAACGAGACTTAGATAACAAGGAATTTTTCCTTTCTTTCTTATCAGAAGAAAGATAGTATTTTCATTTCAAGAAACTCTGACAACCAGGTGTTGTGTGTTTTACCCCAGTTTTTTTGTGGAGCATTTCCCTTTCACTTTTCCTATGCTCTGTGAAAACAGTGAATCACTTGCAGTGAGACCTTATTTTGACTCTGCACTTGGACAGGGCTGCAGAGCTGCTTATGTCGAAATAAAAGATTTAAACAGCAAGGAAGTCACAGGTCAGATTTACAATGTTATAGCAGGAGTCTGCAGAGAAATACTGCGTACAGGCTGCTTAAGTGTACTTGAGCTGTATGTTTCCTTTCCGAAACACTTACTTGAAAATGCTAGCAAAGTTTTCAAAAAAGTATAAATAAAATATACTTATGGTCACATCTGATACTATGTAAATTTTCTCATGATTGTGATTATATGTAACTTTTAATTCAATTTTTTAATATCTTGTCTTTGGACTCTAACTTTTCTAACTTTCTTAATTTTTTTTTTCCTAAGTGGAAGAATGATATGCACCTCCTTATGTCACTAGATTTATTCTAACTTTTTGACATAGAAATCTGAGGGATGCTATACACTTGAGCACATTAAGATGGAGCCATTCCTTAACATTTGGATTTCTGACAACATTCTCAGTCTTCGTGTCTGTTTCATATACGTCTGCTATATAGCACATGAAAATAACACATGCACTTCTGTCGTCCCCCTCCAACAAAACCAGTGATGGTCTCTTCATTCATAATTTTAAAATTTCTACTAATTTTGTGACTTTATTTGTATCAACTTGTTCTGCAAATTGCAGTGAAGCTTTTGAACTCTTCAGTCAGAATTTAATTACTCTGAAGTCTTGACTTCACATAACAATTTTGGACTGAATCCTGCTGCTGGGTGCAAGGGAAATAAACCTTTCAAAACCAAAAATGCTATTTTAGGCACACTAAAATAGATTATCTCTGTATTATAATGAAGTTGCTTTAGGAACTATAGTGGTCTTAATAAAGAGTGAATGGAAAGAAAAGAACTGAAGTCAATAATAAGCATGTCAGTATTTGATCTGCAGTCAATATACATAACCAAGCAAGCTGAACAGGCATGTCAGAAACACCATTTAGCTGAAAGTACAGCATACTTAGGATAGAAGACAAGTAGTTCTCCAGTTCCACCAAAAATGAACAAAGGAAAATAAATGCCTGAAAAGTCCATTAATTCCATCCAAACAGCTTGCTTAGCAATTTCAAACCATGAAAATAAATATTTTATGTGCATATCAAGTAACCTAGCCTGTGCATTTATAAGAAATCTAACTATAAATGTTTTCATAATAACTATAAACTATTTAACTTCTAGTTACAGCATTTTTCTTCCTGCTAAGTAACAGAGTCAAAGAAACAGTTGTTAGGATCTGGCTTCATGTGTTTAAGATAAAATGACAAAAAACACTACAAAATGCAGCTTCTAAAAATCAAGTCCCCTTGGCCACAACAGACTGCATACAGTATAAAACAGAGGATAGGAACCACTGCCAAAGCAGGAGCAGACATACCGTCAAACAACCCATCAAGCTCTGCTCAAATGGTCTCTGGAAGGCTCTGGGGTCTCCGCACCAGTCCAGGAGCTCTGTTGCTGCATTATGGAAGTTTGCAGGGTTCTGTAAGTGCTGAAAATGGAAGATGAAGCAACATGGTAAGTAACATATAAAAGGGCTGACACAGTCTTTTCTACATCACATTAATGCAATATTTGGAAACTAGGAACAGCATATAATCTGGAAGAAACACCTTTGAACACAGAAAATCCTACTTCATTCTTATTAATAGTTACGCATATTTTCTAATTTTCTGATATGAACTCATTAGTTAGAGGCGAGATGCAGCTGAAATACCAGAGCTCCCCTGAATTCATTCCTACATAACATGACCTCTCCCACCTGCAAATTGTAATGGATTCTACTTGGAAATCAAAACAGTCCAAGCCCAAATTGAGGGAGATTTTAGTCTTGCCTTCAGAGTCCTCGCTTTGGGCTTATGCCCCATCGTCAGGACATGCCAGTACAGCCACACCTTCCAACAAACACGATTTTTATATCTTTGCCTGCCAGCCAGGAGGCAAACACAACAGTCTCAGAAAATACTAGTGACAGAGCACAGCACACATACTACACAAATGCTTGGTTTCTGATCAACATGATGTATCATCGTGAGCAATTTGGGTGATGTCCTGGTTTGAGTTAGAACCAAACCAATTCTGTTCAGTGATTTTACTTTTCAGCTAAGTCTTTTCTAACTAACTGCACTTTCTGAAGCTACCAGTATGTTTTTTGCAGACAGTGTCTGCTTCTAGCAGTGATAACGCTCAATGTTTAGAGTTACTACCAGGGATTGGTGTGTGCAGACCAAGGTCACTGCTAACTCTCATGTATCACATTGGGGGGTGCAGAAAGTGAAAGGCCGCACCTGTGGGGAGGAGCGGCCAGGACAGGTGACCCTCAACTGACCAGCGAGGTATTCCATCCCTTATACATCATATTCAGTATAAAGCTGAGGGATCACAAGGGTCTCGACCCTTTCCATCTGCCTTTGGGACCCTTCCACTGGCCTTCATTTCCCTTGGGACCTTCTTGCCTTCTGGACCCTTCCCTTCAGCCTTCTTTCTTCTCATCCCTGCCTTTGATCCCATTTGTGTGTTGCTGAACCCAGGTCCTGAACCCGGTTCCCATCCACTGCTTAGCCCAGGCTGGGACTTCGCCAGAGCCTGCTACAGCCTCAGTGGTGATGGTGACATAATTGCCATGAGGGGGAGGTTGGGTTCGATACTGATTTTGTATATATTTGTATATATCCCATTTTATTATCATCATCTTCAGTAAAGCCGTTTTAGTTTTCCAATCTGGAAGCCTCTTTCTCCTTCCCTTTTTCTCCCATTTGCGAGGGGAGGGGGGGCAACCATAAGTGTCTCTCCCTCATGCTCTTTCTCTTCCTCTGTTTGGGGGTGGGAAAGGGAGGTTAACAAAGCATCTGTTGTAGGTCCAGTGGATTGAACCTAAACCTTGACAGGTGATCAGCTTCAGGACAATGAAAATAGAAAATTATTTCTTGACTGAAGTGTGACGGGATACTGCCATGACAAAAAATGTTTTCACATGCACAGAAAGCACATAGAAGTTTCAGAGTGAAGTCCTACCTCTCCCGAAGAGGCTGGCAAAATTTTGAGAGAAAAATCTGGGTTGGTTTTGAAATTTGTATGGGCAATGTAATTTTTAAACTGTTACATTCATCTCTGCCTTTGTACTAAACAACCGGTAGTCCTGTTTGTAGAGACATTTAGTAGGCTTACGGGATAGTATTATTCACACTGTCAGCCCTCACTGTCCTACCCTGCCAAAGTATTCCAGTATTTTAGCAGGAGCAGAGGGAGGGCACAGGAAAGAAGGAAGTCATTTACATGAATAATATTTTTATTTATTGACAGCAACTAAGTTCTGGTGATGCTACATGTTTCAATGAAGTGTCTAGAAACAAGAAGAAAAGAGCATATTTAGGAATTATTGGTGTCTTTCCAAGTAGTGGTTTTAGAGTTCTTGAGATTGCTAAGAAAAAAAGATGAAAATGAGATGAGTGTTTTATCTGAAAGGCACAATACCCAAATCCATAATTTAAAAAACATATGATTATTTTTGAATCAGTTGCATAACTTGGGAAAACATGACTGCTCATTTCTAAGCATCTGAATTAATGTTCACATAATGTTCACAACCTATTTTTCCCCCCCTCATCTCCTCATGCCTGAGAAGCCGCATATATTAACCCTACAACAAATGAAGGAAAAAAAGATTCCTCGCATGCCAGGTTGTGAGGAGTTCCCAGTCCATAAGCTTTTGGATCATGTTACTGTAATTGTTATTCAATGAGGGCCCATGGTCAGAGGCCTTGTTTTAACAAGAGATGACTGACATGCGGGGCATGGATTTTTGAAACAATCGCAGAATTTAAAAAAATTAGGCATTGTGCAATGCAGCTTTCTTCCTCTGCTCTACAGACATGGTCACAGTTCAGAATATCTCTTAGCCAGCTGCTTGCCTTGTTGTTGGAGGAGTCAAGCTATTGCATATACAAATTAAAGAGAAGAATCCAAGTAAACAAACATAGGAAGCCAAATTTTAAGGCTTCTTGTAAAAAAATGTCCCATGAACAGAGCCATTAGTTTGGGTTATGAATCTTCTAAGTAAAAGGGAACAGGATGCCTTTTTGAAGGCTTTATTTAGTCTTCCAGAGAAGTGATGGCTGACACCAAATCTCCCAGTGTACACTGTTCCTTCTGAATGCCACTTTTGTCTGCAGAGGAAACACAAGCTGGTTCAAACCCCTCGACAACAGCACGTGCAACTCTGCTACTATCAGATAAATGATTTCCAGAAGGCAAGAAAGGCATGTAAGCTGGTGAATAAATCGCACCACTCTGAACACATACTGCACCAGTGAAAGATCCGTGGATCTCTCAGTAGGAAAAAAAAACCAAAACAAAAAGCTCATCCACACAGAAACAGCATAAGGAAAAATTCACCAAAAGCTACTGAATTCTGTACATTAAATAGTCTTTAATAATCCTTCCCTTTTTGTGAGATGAATTGAGATCCACTAGTGAAATGCCCTAATTAAGAGCTAGATATTATTTATTTTCACCAGTGTTTCCATTTCCCAGCCATACACGCACCTTGCACTAACACTTACAATGAAATTTCCCCATTGAGAAATAGACACTACACTTGATTCAGAACAATTTTTATAGGTTTAGGCTAACAAATAAAAAGCAGAGCAGGACCTTAGCCATATGCTTGATTTGCAGTTTACTGCAACATGTAATGCCAACTTCTACTTACCGTAACACCACTGAAAGGCAGTCTCCCTTTTCTAAAGGTCCAACACATACTAAATTTGCCTTCACTGTGGAAGAAAAGGCTCCTTCCACTTGCCTGTGTCAAAGCAGGTGTAACCTCAATGACTTAATTGTTTGTTCTGTAACTCTCCATCAAGCTATTTCACTGCACTGAGACTGAGTACTGAGGCACACTATCATAATCCACTTCTTAAATACTCAGGGGATGCTGAAATCTTGACTTCTTAAATGCAATTGTGCAACTGAAACTAGTTTAGAAACTCACTGGGCACGATAAGCAATTCTGTTAGATCCACTATAGGCTAAAAAGCCCCAAACAAACCATTAAAAAAAAAAGTTGTCATAATACCAGTAGTTTCCATCTTTGTGAAGTGGATTTGAGTAATTTCCAGGATGAAAGAAAAGCAGGTTCTGCAGGGACGCTTCTTGCAATGTCATATTCAGTTCTGTCTGGGACATATTTCTCACAACTTTCTGCCTTTAAAGTTAAGGTTCTCCTCCTTTTTCAGATTACAGAAGGCAAGGTTACTTTTGTGGAAAGCAAAGAGAAGATCTAGCATGAATCAAAGCATGAGGGCAGGTGCAATTCCTCCCCTGAGTTACACAAGAAGACATTCCAAATGCCTACTGTGATATTTTATTTACTGACAGCTTAAAAAAGAAGCCTCAATGTCTTTCACATCCTCACAACAGAAAGCCTGCTTGAGAAGAATATTACATCTACTATATTCATCAAACAAGAAATTATAGATATTTTCTTAGCTCTCAAACCAAGAACAGAAGTACAAAACAAAGCTCATGCCAAATCCATCCATCAGCTTTGTTATGAAGCATTTCCCATTCATGGCTGCATGTTCTTCAACTGAAATTATTGGCGACATTTTAATAGAAGCAAGGCATGTACAGTGTTTCATGTAAACAAGGAAAAAAAAAATCACCTCATTAGTAGATGGTGTAAAAGAAAGTGACAATGAACCAGGTCTGGCTATGACACACCTTGGCGTATCTTCAAAGCTACTAGTGAAGGGCCAACACCACCATGCTTGCAAGCAATGGTGTTTTCAACAAGTGGAGAGGATTTATATGAATAAAATCTGAAGCAGAGATGAACAAAGCCAATGAATGAATTGGTTATTTACCAGATTGCTTTCAGTATCATTTGCTTTTTAGAAGGCTACTAGTGAAACATGACAATTTCTATTATTTCAAAACCTAAGAAAATTTTCAGCATAATCATCAACCCAATGTAATCAAAATCAGTATAATCAAAAACCTAATGTTTCCTTAGCCTGAATGGAACAGAAAATCATAGAAAAGAACTCACAGAAATACTTGATACATCTGAGTGTGTCATTATTGCAGGGATCACCAGGTGGTGCTTTGAAGAGAAAGTCTCGCAGAGTGATTTATTTTTGGTCTTGGAAGAAATCTTATGTTCTTTGTAGCACTTCAGTTAACAGTCTGGTTTAGGGGGATGGAGAAAACAAAGGACTTTGCTCTCCACTTTACTATGCCTAACAAGAGCGAATTGTACCAGCAAAGACCCTTTCTGAGGACTGGGCTAACATTTGGGCTGGATTCCAGGGAAGATGGGAACATCTACCTGCTGCTCGTGACCACCTCCAGCTTAAATGTTTTCTTTACATAAAGAACAGACCATCTTTGTAAATTAGAATGGCCATATAAGCAGAAAATGCAGGTACACTAAGACTCAAGCTCGTTAGCTTTCACAGCAACTGTCTGTGTGCCTGTTCCATGTTTTGCTGCTATATAGTCGCGTGGAGGGAGAGGAACAACATTTGCATGAGGAGTTACATACAACAGCTGATGTGTGGCAATTTTCGGTGCAAACATTTCAAAATAGAGGCACTTCTTGAAATTGTACCCCCTTTCAATTAGATAGTGATCAATAAGTCTTGATAGGCAATAAAACTCTGCAATGAGCCCAGAAGTTTATTTAAGCTTCATCCCACACATGAATTCAGGCTCCTATGAGTGAAATAGGTGTATGTAACAGATCTTATCTTTTAAAAGGTTACTAAAGCACGATAAATACCTTTGGTCTACACACCAAAGTGAGTGCAAACCACTTCCTGCAACCAAAGACTCAATATGATTTTAGAGACAGAAACCAAGTATCCACATTGAAATATGGCAAGGACAACAGCCTCATCTTCCCTAGATAGAGAAGACTGCAACCCGGATGTACACTTGTGTATCTTAGAACAATCTAGTAAGTAATGGAAGAACAACAGTCAAAATTAACAGCAATTACAGAGGGCTAATGTTACCTCACACACATTTTAAGAAATGCTAACATGACAGCAATGGTACGGAAAGTGAATAATTTCAACATGGAATCCATATGTTCCAGTTTGTTGCTATAGAAAACAAATGTAGAATTTCAGTTTACAAATGACATATCTCTGGTGGATTATTTTTCCTCTCTCTTTTCTGCGAAACATATCAGACTGAAGGCAAAGACCTAATTTGCCACAACTTAACCTATTCAAAATGAGATGTCATGCAAATAAGTTTTTGAGCAGCAGACTGCTTAACTATGCTAAACAAGTTATTGCATTTATTTACGTGATGTCGCACCAAATTACGGAGGCTGACTCAAGTTGTCTGTTTATTTTGCTGAGTTACGTCTGCTCTGTGTCTCACTCCTTGATTTAATTGAGCTGCTGAAGATAATACAACTTATCACACAGACACTATGCCATGTTGCTAGATTCTAGGTTAATTAACAGTAGCCTACAGTCACTGAATTTCTCACATGGTTAGCCACTTGGACCCTGTCTACTGTCTAGCTTCACTAATCAACGTGTCTGGGAATTTTACAGTAGCAATAGAATACAGCAGCAACACAGGGAGCTTCAGACTGCACCAAAAAAAGAAAACACAGCTAGATGGTAGGTAGCCTTTTCTTCATTCAGAAATTAACCCATTCCTACAGGCCATGTGGCTAGGCTGCACGCTTTCCAGATCTTCTGGTGCATCAATTGGGGAAATTAAATCCAGGAGGCAGCTGCTTTCCTGCAGCACAGAAAGCTATGGCTGCTGTTCCACAAGCACTGCCAGCTAACGCAAGCACCGGTGACTGCCAGCCCCGAAAGGCTCCTGCCTCTCATGGCTCTGCCTTCTCCTGCCCACTCTCCTGCACAGAATAAGATATGGATGCATGGCTGCATGGTGAACCAGCCTCATCCTATACTAATACTTTCACCTGCATGGGCTTTCCAAAATGGCATGCAGTGCAGCTCCTTGAACCTTAGCACTAGCAGGGGAGACAGCAGCAAGGTGTACTGCTCCAGGGGCAGGTCACTCAGGAGCTCACAGGTTACAGCAAGTCATCTTTTCATGCCAATACTACACTGAAGGTGACCTAAAACTAAGGATACATTTTCTTGATATGCCTGGTCTCGTGGAAGACTGCCCCCAAGAGCTTCTTTCTCAAATCCATGCTACCCTGCTTTCAGTGCCTCAGACCACACTTGCAGTTCTGCCTACGAACTAACCTCCCGAATACTGATATTTAGTCATTGCTTACAGTGAGATTCCGCACGTGACCACACAATCATTAGACCTGACTCAAAGAACGAGGCAGAAAACAAAAGGTAGGGCTGGGAAGATAACAGGACTCTGCTCTCAGCAGCCCACACTTTGGGTTGAACACATCATGAAACTTGTCCCAAAGGTGGAGCTGTATCATCAATATAAGAGGAAGACAAATGAAGTTCACAGTATAAATACTCCTCTTGCCTCACAGCACTCTTCCTTCTTAAAATAATGCTACTTTTGATTATTTCGACCTAAAGAAATATTTTTTGTTATTAATATTCTTCATTATTCTCCATAAAATAAAATGCATACAAAGAGAGGTGCAAAAAGGAAATTATGGTTTTTAGTGTTCTTACATTGTACATATTTACTCTGGGGTTAACATTCAAGACGTCAGTCAAGTTATTCCTAGTTTAGACAATAGGTTCATCTGTGAGTTCTTAAAAACCTTGCAACAGGTCTAGAATTTCAAGTGATATAAAACCCAGTGCCAAGCCCATCTTTACCAAATGATGAGCCAGATATCCAGCGTGCTATAAATTTTGCATAGAGCTCGTGACATTTGAAATGCAAGTATACAACTCTGAAGTTCACATGATCTGCTTGCTATTTTCAGCTTCTGGCATGCAGGTTTTCAAGCCTTTCTCCACAACAATGAAAATTAAAATTCTCAAATGGTTGTAAAATCTAGGAATTTAAATGCAAAGGAAAACATACAGCAGTCATTGAACTTTATATACAAAAATAAGGATGTTAAAAACTATTAATGTGGAAATCACAGTTTCTTTGGAATAAACCGACTGATATTGGTTGAGGAAGGAGCCGACCCACCTTTCCCATGCCTACATGACTTCTCTAACTCTGGTGCACACCCACTCTGACCCTTAAGAGAGACAATTTAGTGTCTAGGTGCTTTGACAGATTCTGCCAGGTAATTCAGACTTCTTTTTTTCTGTCTTAGTATTCATCCAGACGTGCCTGGAATTACATGTAATGAAAATGCGCCGTTGTACTGAAGGGGAGCAGAGGGAACTAGAAAAGAAAGAGTCCTGGAAAGGGAAGGGACGGAGAGAAAAGAAAGAGATTATATGTCCTTCAACTGAAACAACCCAGGAGCAGAATTACTGTGGTCCTGCATGTTGGGCAAAGGGCATTCACCTTCCAAACGAAAACTAATCACCTATCTAAAGAATGTAAACAGGATTCGTGGTCAGACACCCTCCACACTGCATAACCAAGGAGAGACAAGGCTGGTCTCTGTGTATTACTCAACTCACAAGTATGTTCCCACTAGACCTAAACTTGATAGCTCACTCAGCACCATCAGCAAGCAGTTGAGGACCTGCAAATCAGCAAGAGTAATTAGCTGTAATACATTAAAAGAGCCTTTATTAGTTTAAAACCTGAGCAGGCTCCACCAGTGAGCCCAGCCAGGAGCCCTTCTCCCCCTCCTATGCGCAGACCTCTGCTTCAGATCCCCATCCAGCAAGAACTCTCTCTCTCACCCTGGCATGTCCTCCACTGGCTGCAACAGAGCTCTGAGGGTGCTACAGGAACACAGGATAGTAACAAAGCGTATGCTTCAAATGTAGAAAAGTAACCTGAAATACTTCTTTTTTTTTTAAACAAACAAGTGTGATTATACAAAGGCCTTATCCACAAGCAGCTATACTCAGTGTATTAAAAACTCATCTGCAAGTGAAGACTCAAAACAAACGGTCTTTTTCTTTTTCAAGAGGATAGAGGGGAGTATTGAGCTATTTTCTGTCTTTAGGGAGTATGATTTTTATTTATCTGGAAATGGTTATATATAGTTCAATTCTCTACAGTCCCTTTCAGTATCAAAGATTGTTTTATTTATAAAAAAAAATTAAAAGGATCAAGCTGTGCATTTTGTATTCAGATAATCCCCCCTCCCAATTTAGTGTTTGTGAGACTGAAAGATCCCTAATTAATAGAATTATCTTGCACTTACATGGCTCGTTCCATCTGAGGCTTTATAAATATTTTATTAAGCTCACATTTTGAGAAGCACTAGATACACTGAGAGAGAGATTAAAACCATGTCAGCCATGCCTACTTACAAAAAAAACAGAATGAAAGGGAGACACCTTTGCCCCACTGCAGCTTCTTTTGCAAAGGAAAAGAGTAACTACTGAGCAAAGACCCATACTTCTTTATCAGATGTTTTAGCTACATGCAAATACCAGGTAAGATGAGCAGGGGAGTTAACACTAAAGACAGACCACATGCTAAACAAATGAGAAAAAGAACAAATAAAAAAATGCAAGCATCACTGAATTGCAAAAAAATCAAGTTGTCCAGTTGCAAGCTTTAAGGAACAAAACCTGTACTAATGCACATTTTCACAGATGCTTCTTATACATTTTTTAGTATAAAATGCTTGTATAAATCAATATTAGTTTTAGAAAAAGTGAATGCCTGGTAACTGAATAGCCTTGTTCTGCTACCTGGATCTCCTATACCATGAGCTCTACAAGGAAGACTGCCTATCTATGTGCATGTGCTTGAAGAAAGGAAAGATATTGCAACGTTGGCTTGTCCATTAGTTCTGCAAAAGTGTTAGAGACATTAAATATCCTGATCCTCAAGCACTATATGGAGAAGCTGGAAGAGCTAAAACAAGAATCATTCCCTAGCTCTGCTGGTCCGAATTACATCACCGTCTTCCTGCTATGTACCTCTCATATTTACATAACTGCAGTGTATTTATTATATATTTTCATGTAACTTCGTGCAATATGAGGGAACATGCAGCAAATTAAACTTCTTTGGGCATAAACTCATCTACTGCTCTTTCACTCTTCCCAGACCAAGAGGAAACCGTGACTTAGAGGTCTAAAGGCTGTGATCCAGATCTATCTGAAGATGGGGCACTTTAGTGGCAATGCCTTTTTGCTAATCTAATGATACATGGAACAACAGCGCCCAGTCCAATCTTCATACCTTTCTTACCACTAGGATCTGGACTGCTGTTATGCTAGCTGAGAGCACTGAAAACAGTATGGTTTACAAAAGACTCAAAATAATCAGAGGACTCTGAACTATATTTCTTTAATCACTCGCAAAGTGTGATTTTATTGGAAAAAAGTCAAGAAACAAAGGTACAACTGCTTGTTCTTTCTCTAAGGCCGTGCTCAGTGATGCAAGGTTCCAATCTATCTTTAAATTTGCAATTACAGCTCAACTGAATTATGAAATCATTTTGCCTCACCAGCTCACTCTTCTTGTCAACTGAAACAAGCCGTTTTCCATTAGTATCTTCCTATTACAACATGCTAGCATAAGATGTCTCTATATGTGATTTCAGCAACAACGCTGAGGCTTCTTTTAGCTTCATCATTCCAATAGACAGTGTAACGACACAGGAGCTTTCCTCTCTAATGCCCTGATGATTCTCAGCCAGTAGTTTCAGTCTTAAATGTCTCAAAATATCAAGGAGTTATTTTTCTCAAACCAGTGGCCATGCTCTTTCCCTTAGAATACTACTGCACTATTAGAATAATGATCTAAATGCTTGAATTGTTAATGGTTCTTAATGATGAAAATAGGCTTATTTGTTCCAAACTTGTTTACCTGTCATCGTCATCTTCAAAAAAAATTGAGCTTCACAGTATCTGTTACTAGAAAATTAAGTGGAGGATACAGGCAAACTGAGGCATCTACATAAATAATTCTGTGTTATGAACCATTTAATAACTTGAGGTGCATATCACAGTGTTTTGAAAAGATTTTTTCATGCAGTTCTTACCATACCAAGGTGTTTTAAAAACATTAATGAAGGATTACAACATCCCTTTACTGGAATATTATTGTCAATAGTGCGTCTTTTAAAAGGAAGTAATGCTACCCCAGAGTATAAAGTGAGTTGATGGCAAAAGGAAAAAACCACCAACTCAAATTCCTCTTACTTACTTAACAACTTAAAAAAAAGCATTTAAAACAAATACATGTATTCATTTTCTAAATTTCAGGACAATAAATGCACTGATTCTGAAAAATAACAATCTGAAAAATAGTCTTCAGTATACCCAAACAGCAACACATTTCTTGGACACATAGTGCTTTCCAATTTTTTTTTTCACTCATTTGAGTAATTTACTTACTCACTGATTGTGCTTTTTATAGCACATTTAATCAACTGACTTAATCTTTATTATTTTAATCTCTTAATCTACGCAGAAACAAAATCTCAAGGTGACTACTTTAAATGACCGCTACGTGAACTGGCACCACTGTGGAAGTTACAAAAATTCACACGACCTATTCTCATGGGTCCTACCAGCCAGCTAGACATTACTGAGATATTTCAAAGTCAAAAGGGAGAACGCTTCCCGCACATCCTTTTCATTTGCATGTGCTTACAAAACCGCCTGCAGAACATGCTTTATGACCTGCCTGTGCACAACATAAACAGCTCTTCTTGCCTAGTGCACGGAAACAATAAGGAGCAAACACCACCAGTGAGGAGACTTTTCCTTCAGTAGATGATGATAGAGGTCTGCACTGCTGAAGGCTCTCGATATCAACAGTACTATCACCACTTCAAACTACTTTTTTAGAAACACTTTCTGCTTTTATCAACAGGTACAAGGTCCTCATGTGCAAATGCTGTGCAAGTCACACCTGCTGTCGATTTGCTGTTGCACTAATACACACAACTGAAGGAACTCAAGTAGAAAGTGCATATGTATGAAGGAAGAGCCAGAAATGGCATGATAGAGGCTAGAGACATGTTACCAGCTATGTCACATGCTCACTGCAGTCTGACCTAGCTGCTGACAAAAAGGACTTTCTGTGCTCATCTGACGCTGAGATGACACCATGGATCCAACTTACAGATTTCTAGAATTTTCAAATATTCATCCTTATTTACCTATAGGCAATTCTAAGCAAGAGGCCTGATTAATTAGCTGCACAGAAAATAATGAAATTCTTCTAAATACTATGGGTACTAGAAGTTTTAAGTGTAAGTTTAAAACATATATATTTTCCTTTTCAAAAACCTAACATCCCATTTCTTGAGGACAGGTGCTGCAGTGAAACAAGCAGCAGAACTGGGAAGGAGAGAAGTCTACCAATACCAACTTTACCAGACCACCTCAAAAGATGATGGGTTATATTCTGCCCACTGGAATCTCATCAGATACACCAGCAAAACACCGCAAATATCAATAAGTTGTTTTCCCCTCCCCCTCCTCCAGAAGCGCTTCTAGCACTTCACTCTTTCCCTTGCAGCTTTGCTGCCTGAGCCAGAGCAGTCCCTACCAGGATGCAGCATGTAACAGGGCAGGAATGTTGACTGACAAGTCTCTAAATGGACTAGAGGAACCAGGAAAGCTGGTCTGCTGTCAGTTTTCTCTAAACATACTTAACTCTAGTAGCAGAATATTCCACCAGACTGAGAACAAAAGCAGACAAGGAATTTGCAGCTATGGGTCTCAGAAAAAAAAGAAAATAAAAAAAAAATAAAGCTACTAAGACAGCATTGACGGACCATTCCACGAATAAGCTGTAACGCTTGAGGCCTTTTTATGGAAAAGAAAGGTCTTTTCCACCATTAGCCTTACTGCTATAATTTATTTCATATTTAGCTGCTAAAAAACACTGTAACACGTATATAGCCTACAACCAAAAAATATGTATTCAAAGTTCTTCAAGAATGAAATTTTCATGAAGATTTATTAAAACCTTTTCAGTTGTAGTTTCATACCAGTCCATATTAATCAGTTCAAAATATATTAAAAATGACACTGCCGAACAGTGGACTGCTGAACATTTAGGATGAGTCTGCAACAGTAACACTGAAGAGGAAAAGAATTAGTTCAAACATTTCAGAGCTTAAATGGTAAGTAAACATACAAAGAATTCTCTTTTCCTCTGAATTGCAAGCAACCAAAACCACAGTTGCTGAATGATGAAAGCAATGGGCCAGCTTGTTTCCAATTTGAGCAAGAAAATATGAACAAAACCACACAGCAATTACAACTTGTAGCGTATCTCTCTGAATGGCTGCGTAGGCATTATAAAGCATTGCTACTGCAGCAACTCAGCAAGCTTTCTTGAAGGAAAGAGGGGAGAAATGCTAATCTCTTTCTAGAAATCGGCTACTTGATGTGTCCCTCCAATTAACTGGGGTTCACTGAGCAATCCATCATCATTTTATGATACTGCTCAGTGTGTCCTGACGTACCTTTTCATAGAAGCAGCAGAAACAACCTTCTGGATTCCCACCATGACCAAATACTTTTGACACCAGAGAGCCTTTTCATACTTCCCTTTAACCTGTTACTAACATTTCAGCACAGCTTTAGTACGCACCCTGACAACCATCTTCTGCATGGCAGGAAGATATCACACACCTATTCTGAAAGGGGTGGTTTCCTTGTAACTTAAATGTAGAGAGATTTTCTCCAACTTCCTTTTTTCAAGAATTTTAGAAGAGATCTCTAGAAACTTTCCAAACTGACTGATAGAGATAACAAAAAGTAGAGGTCTCTAGATTTAAAATAGCTCTAAGTTTTTTAAGCAGGCCCATCAGGGTGAGAATAGAGAGGAGATGTCATACAACCCACTGATTTTGCCTGGTATTTTCTCTTATCACATAAGGAAAATACTGGATGGTGTTTGATTAAAGCCAAACTTCTGGCCTATTAGGAAGAATGGTTTAAGAAAACCAGTCAATCTCTGTCAGGACTTCTTATGCAGGAAGATGGCTCCTTCAGAAGGCAGTGCCTGGGCTCCAAGCACCAGGGAAGCCCTCAAATCCAGCTTCTACTGCCCCAGGGCTCCACACTGGACAGTGCATCAGAGACATTCGAGCCATGAGTACTCAGCAGATAAACAGATTATTACTGCAGCCTTGATTAGGGCAGTTCTCAGGGGCTATGAGACCTTTGCTGAGCACAAAATAATTTTCTGGTTTTGTTTGTATGGACATAGAATTATAGAAAAAGTCTACACCCTGAAGATCCAGCCTCCTTCAATGTACCCTGAAGAGTCTCCTGTGTCATGACAAACTAATTGCATGCGTTACAGAAGTCTGTTACTTTGGCTTTTTCCGCTGTACATCAAAAAAACCCCTATGTTTGATTTTAAAGCACATACACTTACAAATACTGAGGGAATCAGCTACAAAGAGACCACACAAGCTGTTTCAGCCTTCTACAGAAGTCTGGTGTTTTTTTAAGCGTAAATACATGGCCACCTCTTCAGTTTGCCCTTTCATCTATTCTAAAACACTTCTTAACACACACACACTTCATTTCCTAACTAGCTGATCATATATAAGTTTTTGGTTTGTAGCTTTAAAGCACTAAAAAAGATGAAGGTAAAACACAACCTTGATCCTGGAACATAAGTCGGTAAGGATATTGTGGGTGTCTCACAAGTCACCAAGCTGGGAAGAAAGAAGCCTGTCCTGACCCTGTGTTGAAACCTGATCTAGTTAAAGAGGCACATGGATTACCATTTATAGCATTTCTCAGGGGCTAGGGTGAGAGACAAGGAGGGTGGCAGACAGCTCTCGGTCTGGCTGCAGGAGCCACGAGCTGCCAGTGCAGTTATAAAGCATGCAGATGCTGGACACCAAAGGAAGGATGGTTTTCCTCCCTCTCTTGCAGTGCGCCTTCCATGCCATTGCTACGTGAACCACCCCAAAAGCATATGTCCTTTCAGGAGAAGAGTAGCACTGTTTGTTCACAGGCTGGGAAGAGAGGATAAAAGACTGGAGAGGAAAAGGCAGACAGATTTTTGTCTGACCCTGCAGTTAATCCCCGGAATTGGTTAAAATACATCTGATGAGGCCATGAAGGTACTGCTTTGCTCCCAAAACCAACGTGCACATAACAGTGTCCGGTCCAGTTCTCTATGGGGGAAACTGGAAATTACTCTTTGTGGTACCATGTTTATTTTGCCAGCTAATAACCTATCTCAAAGAACAAGGTAAATGTCTCCAAGCTAGAAATTTATGACCCCTGTGACAGAGAGGTAAGTCTCCTCCAAAAAGTTAGTCCAAATCAGTTTGTCTCCACTACAGCAAAGATAACAGCATATGATTTTGGAGCTATGAAAAAGCAAAGAGCAGTCTCTATCCGAAGATCATAGAATGGTTTGGGCTGGAAGAGACCTAAAGAACACCTAGTTCCAACCCCCCTGCCATGGCCAGGGACACCTTCCACTAGACCAGGTTGCTCAAAGCCCCATCCAAACTGGCCTTGAACACTTTCCAGGGAGGAAACATCCACAACTTCTCTAGGCAGCCTGTTCCAGTGCCTCACCATCCTCACAGAAAGAATATTCTTAATAATTAATCTAAATCTTCCCTCTTTCAGTTTAAAACTGTTACCGCTCATCTTATAACTACACTCCCCGATAAAGAGTTTCTCCTCATCTTTCCTGTAGGTCCCCTACGGGAAGGCTGCTGTAAGGTCTCCCTGGAACCTTCTCTTCTCCAGGCTGAACAATCCCAAATCTCTCAGCCTGTCTTCATAGGGCAGGTGTTCAAGCCCTGTGATCATCTTTGTGGCCCTCCTCTGAACCTGCTCAAGCAGGTCCACGTCTTTCTTATGCTGGGGCGGCCCAGAGCTGGACACAGTACTCCAGGTGGGGTCTCATGAGAGTGCAGTAGAGGGGCAGAACCACCTCCCTCAACCTACTGACCACACTTTTGATGTGGCCCAGGACACAATTGACTTTCTGAGCTGCTAGTGCACATTGCTGGCTCATACTCAGTTCATCCACCAGTATCCCCACATCCTTCTCAGGGTTTATCTCAATCCACTCACTGCCCAGCCGGTATTTGTGCTTGAATTGTCCCACCCCAGGTGCAGGGACCTTGCACTTGGGCTTGTTGAACTTCATGAGGTCCGCACAGGCCCACCTCTCAAGCCTGTCAAGGTCTTTCTGGATGGCATCCCTTCCCTCCAGCATGTTGGCCATACCACACAGCTTGATGTCATCCACAAACTTGCTGAGGGTGCCCTCCATCCCACTGTCCACGTCACTGACAAAGCTGTTAAACAGCAACTGGTCCTAATACCAACCCTTGAGGAACACCACTCATCTCCACTTGGACATTAAGCTGTTGATCGCAGCTCTTGAGTGGGAACATCCAGCCAATTGCTTATACACCAAGTGGGACATCCATCAAATCCATGTGTCTCCAATTTAGAGACAAGGAGGTCATGCAGGACAGTGTCAAACAAACAAACACTGTTGTTGTTTTTGTTGTCCATCAACAACAACCACAACAAAAATAAAATCAGCCATTTCTCTTTAACAGAAAAGCTTTCTGCTATGTAATTTTGGTGTTCAGCCACTGTGTTGGTCAACTACACTTTTTCATGAATTGAAAACAAAATCATGCTATTATCTCATTTAGGCCGATACAGAATGCAGGCACTGTGAATTCACTAGTATGCCCAGGTAGGGTACCTCCTTGTCAGGCATCCCTTGCTGTATGACAGAACAGAGCAGCTATGCAAGCATGCCCCCGCCCACCAGAAAACCCTGAGCTTTCTTCCAGACAGGATCAAACAAAACTGAGAATGCTCCACTCATGCTGGGAAGCCTGACCATTCTGCCTTCCCCTCAGCCTTCTTTCCTGCAGAAACATCCTAACTGCATATGTAAACTGGCATGATGTATAAATGAGGTTAGCAGTTTAACTGACAGAGTATCCATTACACAGGCAAAAATATCTCTTTAATATGCTGAGAAGTGTAATCCGATATTCTTTTATCTAGTTAAAATAATAAAAATTATCTATGTACAGAAATCAGCAGCACTAGAAAAAGGAGCTGAGCAGCATCCTCCATTTGTCTCCACTTGAGCTAAAGATCCGTTCTTACAGCTGGAAGGTTAAATTTTTCTTCAAGTCACTTCATTCTTTATCCTATGGTCTAGGATGGCCAGAAAAGACACTGATTTGTGCCAGTCAAGGGTATGTTTTTTCTGAAGTAGACAGTTGTTTATAAGAAACTGGGTTGAAATCCCAAAATTCCTATTTCCCTCAGGCCTCTAAAGGGCCATGAGATGCATTAACTTTCACCACAGAGCAATGAAAGCGAGAGCAAGCCACCACAGACCCAGGCTGGATTATGACCAGCAATGCTCCAGGGAGAGATTCCTTTCTCTGTTCCTTGACCTACGAACTAGCTTTGTAGGATTTATTCTGAAATTGTCTCTTATAAAGGAAACATGGAGAAAAAGAGCATCTGGTTTAGGTATAAACTCTATTATTTTTTGTATAACCCCAAAGCATCTGCATGGCCAGACTTGCAAATAAACAAACTTTTTCTGTTCTTTGCATTACAACACACTCTAGAAAATATAAACTTCTACTAATGTGTAGGCAAACATGACAAAACATAATGATAGCGACTGTTGAAACTAAGAGAACAGAAACAATAATCATAGAAATGTAGAATAGCTCAAGTTGGAAGGGAACCGTAAGGATCATCAAGTCCAACTCCCTGCTCCTCGCAGGACTACCTAGAACTAAATGATATGGCTAAGAGTGTTGTCCAGATGTTCCTTGAACTCTAGCAGGTTTGGTGCCATGACCACTTCCCTGGGGAGCCTCTTCCAGTGACCGACCACTCTCAGGGAAGAACTTTTTCCTAATGTCCAATCTGAACTTCCCCTGAGAGAGCTTAATTTCGTTTTCTCATGTCCTATGATTGGTCACCAGAGAGGAGATCAGCACCTTCCCCTCTGCCGCGCCCCTCAAAGAAGTCATACATAAAAGAGTAAGCTTAAAAATATAGACCAATCTAGTACCATCCCCATGCTTATTTTTTATTGTTTCCTTTGATTCACGGTGTTTGTGTCTACAACACGCACACACACAGAAAAATCTATGAACTGGGAAATGCTGTGTTCCCACGAGAAGTGATATGCACATGTCCCACAGCAAAAGTAGGCAGGTAAGTTTTTAACTTAGTTAATACAAATATAAAACTGAAACAGCAGGACTCTGGCCTCTAAACATCTTCTGGCCTGAAGTAACAGACAAAACTGCTTAGGTAATAGGGAATAAATATTTGGCAACATTAACAGAATAACATCTTCCTTATTTTCCAATATAATTTAGAAAATTTCAACCAGTTCTGAAAAGACAAACTTTGGAGCTCATATCATGGATCCAGCTGGGATAACCAATCTTCAAAATACCTGTGTGCAGCTTACATTTATGCACTGTTTGCTGCATGCATGTGTTGGTTTAGAGAAAACCCAGGAAACATCACCACGAGAAACCATTCTCTTGCACACCTCCTCTGCACAAAGGACCACTGCTATGAATTTTCTGTAAGGACTCTCACATTTGGAGAAGAATGTATGTGAGGGTAGGGTATGCGCTGCCTACAACACTGGAGGTTGGCTGGTTTACTGAGAACGGTAAAGCAGGGAAAGGTGGCATCTGCTCATCCTTGCCTTTGTAGTTTCACTTGGTTATAAAAGCATTTGCAAGCACAATTACAGTGGGGAAACCTGTAAATGAGTCTCAGATCCTACTGCCTTTCAGTGAATTATAAGGGCCCTTCATCTTCACAAACAGACGCTTCTGAAAATTCTACCTTGTAAACAGAAGCTTTTACATCTTCACTCAAACCTATTAACCTGAGCATGTGGAGATATGCCAGCCATCCAAGATCAAGTCTCCAGGAAGTGCAGCTCTCAGGTCAAATACTAGATTAGAATAAAAACTGGCTCAATGAAATTTTGGATTACTGTGCTCAGAGCACAAGTATGATGGCTGCCCACTGTGACACCTTTAGGGTGGAGCTGGCAGGACTAGCACCACTCTGCTTTCAACTGAGACAGATTTGTTCAGTCTTCAGGATGAAGATTTCTAAGAAAGGTGAAAGGGAAAGTTTGGCTTTCGAGATTTATACACAAGCTCTTGCAGCAGATATTCTTCTCTTCAATGAGATTACAGGGTCTCATACCTATCACTCTCCCACCCTCTAAACAGGCAAGGATATTAATTAAGCAACAGCAGGTAACCATAATGCGCAGCACACCCTACCACACAACACACGATGCTTGACCAGCAGCAATGATCTCCACCTTCAGCTTACCTGTTTTATGCACTGCAGCCGGTCATTGGTCTGCTGTATGTGCCTGTCCATAGAATTCATTTTGATTGTCTCCACTGTCTTCTACCTGAAAGCCATTAAAATCCCTCGATCTGCAAGACAAAAAGGACAGTACAGATCACTGAGCACAGTCCATGCACTTCTACCACCTAAGCAATCAAGCAGAGCCATTTGCAAAAACCCCTGAGCACATCACGAGATAAAATAATAACCTCAGTACAATGATGGTCTGGCTTTTGCAAGTACAAAGGCACAGGAATTCTTCCTAATCTTCCTCTAAGAGGAAATACCTTCCATAAATGTGAAATGAATCAAATATGGCAGAGTATTATAAGGTCAAAAGTAATACAAAATGCATTATGAAGACTCTAGATTTCTGTATCGAAAATAAAAACAATAAGTATACTTTGGACTCTCCTCCAACTAACAGATCTATTTAATGAACCCCTAAAATGGCCAAGATGACAGTGAGTCAAGGATTTGGATTCACAACTCAGCCAAGACTTTCAGAATGCCTAACAATTCCAGATGCACAACCTAGCATATATGGAAGAGGACTGATGTTCAGACCAAAGGGCTTAGCAGTTCCTGCCTTCTAGAAAAATTTAGCTCCTTAAAGGTATCCACAGCTGAACAAACTACTTGTTACTTATGGGAAAACATGTCCTGGGCTCTTTAGGCCCATCTCTAACAAACTGTGTAACTTAAGGCAAACTAAAATTTCCCTGTGACTTAAAAAAAAAATTAGAAAATGGAAATGAAGACTCAGAGTAGTGTTAGGAGGTTTAATTCATGTTGCTACAGCTGTACAAAATCATCAGATGAAAACTGGCAACAAGTTATGATGATCTAAAGAGCAAGCCTGCAGTACCCTAAGCCCACCACTTATGCTGGTCATGCTAAGTTATGTTTGTGGATACAGCTTGATTCACACTGGTGCCATCAAGACAAGCCCTGCTCCATGTATTTGTTAACTCTTTTTCGGAGCCATGCTTTACGTCATACTCCACACATAAGTGGCTCTTTGTCAAGATAATGGTATGTGTCTGGAATCCAGAACAACGCCTGCAAGAGCGAGGAACAGTAGGTACTAACTCAGCACGTACACATCATGCTGAATTTGCCATTTACCGCTCCCTTATCCCTGTGTCCAGACTGGGGTAAGGGGTTAGACAAAGCACAAACAGCTCTACTGATCCAAAAGGTAGGAGTGGCTAAAATGCCAAGCGTGGACCAAGAGCAAGTCACTAAAAGCATAAATAAGTGTAAGTAAGGCTCCTGGTGTGGGTATGGTTTGCACTTCATCAGGCCCCTTCCACCCATTCAGGTGGCCTTGCCTTACAGTTTTCATGTAAGTGGCAGAACAGCAGATCACAAAGACAGAAGCCAACAACTAATCAACAATTTCAGTCCATAATTCCTATTACCAAATGGTTTGCACTGTGACTTCTACTTATTTATGTTCTACGTAGGACAGTGTGAGACTCCATCCTGTACTTAATAAGCTGAGCAGTTTTAAGTGTTTTTTTTTCTAGCATTCACTTCTTGGGGCACAGAGATGTTTCACACGTACATATGTATACTGGGCTTTTTCAATCACTTCCATGGCATCTGAAGTGGACATGAAACCATAGATACTGCACATCAGAACATGGAAACAGTCTTTGCCTACAAACTGCTGTATCCTTTTACTGCGACAGAGCAGTACAGTCTAAGAAGTTGTGTCCTCACACTCGTGAACAGGGAGCAGGCACAGATTCAAAAATATATACCCAAATGCTCTATTTAGACAAAACTTCATATTAGCACAAGCATGGTCCTGGACTCGCACAGAAATCTCTCCCTCACAAACCCCTTCAGAGACCTGTCTCTGACAAAACTCTTTTCTGCTTCCTACATACACACTAGAGACAGAAAATTTTTCAGATAGTTTGGTTAGAGAAGCTGGCCACTCACCACTCCTACTACACGTGACTCAACATCTCTTCAGTTAAAGCTCCTCTACAAGTCCAGCACTGCCTGTACTCAGCCCCCAGAAAGAGAAGAGTGTTCCCCATGGTGGGAACGCTGACTGCACAGCTGTCACAGCGAGACAGACTCCAGACCACAGCATGCATGTGCATCCCACACACCCAAGCCGCCTGAGATTTCTGTACTTAGCTGATAATGTTCTTCCATGGCTCCTGCCAGATTAGACTCAGTGAAAGAAATCTTTTCTGCTAGACAGCTAAATGAGGTTTTATAACAGCAGCTCAAGCTCCTCATCTCCACACTCTAGACACAAGAGGGTTCAATAAAGCATTCCTGTCAATAAATTATACTTATGAAATAGAAAAGCCAGTTTCACATTCAGGTATTATTGTTTGATTACACCACTGCCACCTTCTCAATAGCAAATGCAATCCAAAGGTCCTTTGGCAAACGTAAATTGGTATATTTCATTGTAACTGAGTAACACAGTCTATCTGTCTGTAAGACCCCCAAACAGATCTCAGCAGTCATGAAGTTTAATCTCTCAGTGGACAGCGGAGGTATTTATCAAGAGATAAGCTAGCCCAGACATGACACCACTTCAGCGGTGATCCATCTTACAAGCTGGGACACATTATCTGGATTTTAATTAAACATCAGGACAGATGGAGAAGAGCATGCTGAAAATAAGTATAAATGTACACATGCATACAGAATTTTGTTGAAATATTTGAAGAAATGCAAACTGAGGTGTTGCTTTTGGTTTGTTGCTTGTTTGTTTTTTTTTTTAAAGAAGTCAGGACATTTTTTGCTTAATGGACCAGTATGCAAAATACCATGAGGTATTAAAAAATGCCATAGACGATTTTTGCCTATTTTGGCGTTATCTATTTAAGCCCCTCAGTGCCATACAGCCACAAAGAGAAACTGGAAGCCAATCTATCCCAAGCAATGGCTAGTGGCACCAGAGGCTGCCTCTGGTATCACTGGCAATATACTTAGTGCTGGGAGACTGCAGAGAGATTTTGATTACTTGAATTCATTTACTGTCACTCATGCCAACAAACTACCCTGCACGTTGATTTATGAACTGTCCAGATAATACCACCCCAGTTCTCTGCCTTCCAGTTAACCATAAACAAAACCAAAGGTTGCTATCAGCTACCTGAACCACAGCTTACTCTGTACTTGTCCAAACGGCCCTTTCTCCCACATGGCATAGCTTCTCAAAGCCTGTTTGGAAAAGCAGAGGGGTCAGTATACAGAACTAACTCACACGACTGAGCAGAAGCCCAGTGGGGCTCTTGGAGGCAGGACTGAGAGTACAGTCCTCTGCTCTCCTACACAGACACTCTATACAATTTCTGTCATAAAATGACCAAATTCTGTCTCTGGACAGTTCTGCTTTTAACATCCAATGGCTCCCCTTGAAAAGCGCTGACTCTCACCCTAGTAGCTACGAGTATTTTCACTTCCACCCTCAACTCTGCTTGTTCTCACAGTGCCCCGTGGCTAAAGCAGTCTTTGCCCTGCTAGGCTCCTTCCACTTCTCCCCTCTCACTGCATGGACAGACACCCACCAGCCCTTCACTGCCGCTGGTTGGCTACTTTCACCAGCCCAAGCTCATTTATTCTCCCCTGGTCAAGAGAAGTCACTCAGTCCACTAACTCCCCCAGGCAGGAAATCATTTGTTGCATGAACCAACCAGCCAAAGTTGTACATATGAAGCCTCACCACATCCAATAACATTAATACTTTGTACTCAAAATATCCTGCCTCATCCTCACAACACTCATTTTACCTTTGTCTCAGATACATCATAAGAGCATCAAATAGAACAATTTTTTCAGTGAGCATACATGCTCTAAGTCATTTCTGCTATAAAAAAGTGGAGCTCATTAGTGGGAAACCATTATATTGAAATTATTCTTTCATAGGCCTCAGCAAGAATTAAAAGACTAAATGTGAAAAGTGAAAACTATCCTACTGATTTGAGTTTTACCAAGGCAGAATAAGCATTTTGACACCAGATCGTTTTGCCTGGAAAAAATGCCAGCCGAATTACATTTCCAGTAACCGTACCTACTACGCCGGTACTGCTGCAGTACACTGGTCTTGTTCCCCATGTGCACATCCACATCCTGGAATTTACAAAAGTGCTCTTTCTGTCGATTTCATTCTGTTTTAAAAGTAACAGCAAGATCACCTTACTGGAAAATAATGGTGCTTAAGATAGAGAAAGGCCGGCAGGGCTGAGTAAGAGCAGGCGTCTGTTCCCTTAAGTGCCGAGTGCTTATCAGGTCACAAGTGAAAATGACTTTGCAGGGTCCCTCGCTAGCCTCTGGTGTACCCGCATTAGAAACCATGCTAAGATTCAGACGCTGCGAGCAGCTCAAGAGACAGCAGGGGATGTCGTTGATCAGGATTAAGAGTACTGGCAAAGTGGGATAGAGATGGGAATTTTACCCCATGCTTCATAACAAATCCCCTCTGTTTGGTGCACACATTAGCCAGAAAGGTGGTATGCTACTCCTTTATATGCTAACTCTATCCAAGAGGATAAATGAAAAAAAGAAACGTTCCCAGCACCTCCTGGTAATTCAGCAATTAAAAGCTCCATTCTTCTCCAGCCTTTCTGAGGTAAAGTGTCAACCTCTCTCTCTTAAAAAAAAAAAAAAAAATTATGTGAATTATTCTTTGCCTTCCTTCTTCCCGCCCCTCTAGCATGCGAGTTTATAGCCCTAGGCAGTAATTAAAGAGCCCTCATTTACATATTTATGATGTCTTAAAAATGGAGAATGTGTTTTTTTAAAGGAACAGATGTATGGACCTGTTAGAATTCTTTTAAAACCCTAAATGTACTGATTTTTTTTTTTTAAACCATTACTACAAAACCCTCTTCAATACTGAAAAAAGAATGAAATTATGTGGTGGCTGTAAGAAGGAGAATGTCACACATGCTTCTGCTACACTCTGCGTTGGTTCCAAGTTCCAGTTAGGAGTTTGCAATTACCATATCAGAAATTGGACTTCCAGTAATGCACTTAAGAAAAGCAATTTAGTAAAACATGGTCGCCACCAATTCCTAAGGCAACCTAAACAGCCTCTTAAAAAAATCCCAAACATTTCAGCACTGTTTCAAAACACTGACGTACCTAAAAAAATGTACTGCAGTTTGCAAGCAAGTGTGGTTTCAGTTCTGCTCTGGGATGAGCTCTCCTCGCAGCCAGGGCTGCAATCCACAGCAAGAGCTCTGCCACCCTGGGACCAACAGACCACAGAAATCTGCTCACTTGAGGCCAAGGGAGACCTGAATCACCAACCGAAACAGGTCTGACCTTCTCCTCAAGTTTAGAGAGACTCTTCATGTGGTGTTTTCCCCTCTTCTACCCTTCCAGCACACTTTCTCCCCTCGCTGCTGGGCAGGCGCAGATCTAGAGCGGAGCTCACTGGAAACGCGTCACCTGCTGCCCAGCCAAGCGCGATGCAAGCCCCAAGCCCCATCAAGCCTAAGCACTGCCAGCCACCCCTCACCTGAGCAAGAGGCTGCCATTTCTTGAGAAAGCAAGTTTTTAGCAAATACTCTTTCCACTAGAAAGCCGCTTTGAGAGTAGGGGAGAGGCAGGCCTTCCAAAGAGACAGGCGAGCCAGGGAAAGGGTGGCCAGCAGCACCGGGCACGCTGGCTGTCCCTTTCCGCAGCACCCTGCCAGCCGCCCTTTGGGGAGCTGCAGCTCCTACAATTAACAAGATCTATTGTGAAAACACTTCACACCACTCAATGGAAGGAGAATCAACCAATAAATTATTTTTTTCAAGATTACTAAGTGGAAGAAAAGAAGAAAACTGCTCCCTAAGCTGTGAGGACAACACAGCGGTTTTCGGACGTCCCTCTGCCCACCTCGCCGTACGACAGAAGCTGGCTAATACTGCTTATTCGATCAGCTAAGACTTATGACTTCCTGCATGCCTCCAGGGCGCGTACGGGAGGGCAGAGGAGCGGCGGCGCGGCTGCCGCCGGGGCAGGCGGCACCCAGCGAGGCCGCAGCCAGGAGCGGGCC
>VZZY01016174.1:1090328-1113904 GCA_013400335.1 Eurystomus gularis
GAAACATCAGTTCCCCCCGCACCCGGTCCTGGCGGTGAAACGTGGCAGTCCAGAGACAAAAAACATCTAATTCCACTTGACATTTCCTTCAACATTAAACATCTTTAAAAATAAAAGTTGTTCCCTGAACTATCAGAACACAGCTCTGTGTGTGCTGTGTACTGCGTATAAACACCGCATATTAATACTGTTAATTGCATACAATTGCATTAATTCTCTTTTCCTCATTAGGCTAGTGCCCTCCTGCAGCACAGCAAAAAACCCTAAGCACACAGACCTGTGGGCAACCCCAAAACGCAGAGGTTCGGTGCAGCTCGGCACGTATGCGTTTACAGAGGCACAGATGCACCGGCGTATCCTCACAAGGTACTGAAAGGTCTAAGTCTGCTTTTCAGTAAGAGAATTTTCGAAGATAGCATTAAAGCTTATTTCTAGAAAAAGTTTAATATCTATCCATGACAACTATTCTACTTCCCCTACTAGATATGGTACTATATATGTACATAAAATGTCAGGTGAATGGCTGTTTTAATCATTAAACATTTGAGAAAGGAAGTTGTTTGAATAAAGCTTTATTTACCATAAGCTGCTAAATAGCTACTCCTGTTGGCTTTCAGCTATTAAAAAGGGCCAGATGTGAGACAAAGCCGTGTTTGTTATGCTGGGTGAGGAAGAATAGATATTTGTGCTGTGCTGCTTTCCATTGTTGCTCTACAAATGTGCAGTAATCCCCAGAAGACTTTCTATCATCTTTGACTGCGAGAGGGGGAAAGCGAGCGAGCGCGTGTGCATGCGGTGCCGGCAGGCACAGCTTCAGCGAGGTGGGAGCGCGTTCCTGTAATTTATGGTGGCTTGAGCTGCAAGGGCTGGCAGTTTTGTCGGGTTTAAAGAAGCTGTTTCCACAGCCGTGTACTTGGGAACATTTTTACACACAAAGCCTATTATATGCAGGCATGAACAGCCAGCCGGATACACACAAAAGCAAACCCGCACATGCTTTGGAAAAAAAGACAGCATGACAGCTTGCATAAGCAAGCCTGCTGGACTCCTCTGGGAGAAGGAGCGGTGGTGCACAGAAGTTGTTCAATCATGAAGCACATCTGCAGCCTGATTACAAAAGCAAAGGTGGTCTGGCTAGCTGGAAGCACACACACGGCACAGGGATATGACCTGTGCTTGAAGTATAGACATAGAAATGTTTTTTTAAAAAGAGTGGTATCACAGGGATGTAAAAACACCGCATCTCTAGCTCAGGAGAGCACTCCTTCAAGCCTGGACAAGTTGGCCACCAGCCAGAGCTAACCGTAAAGCACAGGAACGGCCTCCTGCGCTGGAAGCAGTCACCTCCAGCCCGCTGGCTGAAATGACTGGTTTCCTCAGACCGAGAGCAGCATCTGCAGCTCCCAGTTTCGGATAATTGCCCTGCTGCGTGCTTATATTACAAGGTTGGTTTCCCTGCATTCCACCCAACTCCTAGTGTCATCAGCTCTGTCAGCTTGTTATCTTTAGGGAGAGCAAGGAAGGAAAAGGACACTGCAGTTTAAAACAGCAAGAGATAATAACACAAAATTAAAGGCAAATGTGCGTAGAAGTGTGCTCCTGGGGAGCCAGGGCTGACAGACCTGCTGTAGTGCTCTCGGAGGCTTTGTGCACTCCAATATAGACAGATCTGCTAGAACAAACATTGACAGTTCCACAGCAGAATCCACTGATCCAGTGGTTTATTAAATGTACTGTAGCTTGCAGGTAAGAAATACTAATCCTCATTGGGACAGCTACAAGCAAATGAGCCATCCCTAAAAGCTTGCAGGGTTGCACTCAAATCATGTTATAACCAGTGTCCCTGATCACTCATACAATCCTGCTGTAAAAAAACCCTCCCTGATAAATTGCAAATTCCTACACCAAGACAGAATCTAGCATCTCTTCCCACCTTTTGGGCTCAGTGGGAAGATTGCAGAGGAAATCAGGTGAGCATAAGAACTGAAAAGGATTTGCATTCTGGCACATGTGATGCTCGCTTATTTACCTAATTAAAGCTTGCTTCTTTCAGAGGGTCTGTGATAAGATATAAAGTACTTGTTGAAAATTCTTTGTTTGCCTACTGAATACTGTGAGATGCATGAAGTGTTGCTAACATCATCTGGCTTACATGCATTTGGGGGCTGAGCCTATAGAGTTTCTACAAAGAATGTGTATGAACTGTAAACTTGTGATACTGTATCAGCACAATATATATTCCTCATTACTAGGTGGCAACAGAATGAACGTTACAATCCTCCATCCCCAAACTAAATACAGCAACAATAAAGGAATGAGGATAGATTTGGACTCTTTGTCTTTCTTTCTTTCTTTTTTTTTCAGTAAGTTTAGCATTGTGATGAAGAAGGCACGTAGTCAAAGTAGACGGCTATTTCTCTTTGTGGTCTATAAACGTAAGATTTATTCACCTTTTCTTTCATCCTATGAAAACTAAGAAACTGCTCCCAAGACCAATGATGTCTAGCAAACCAATCCTTTGAAGAAAATCACTCAGGGAGAGGGAAGGAGAGGAGGAAGAAAGGCAGCATTACCTCAGTCAACAAAATCTCTAAAGAACAAAGCAACTGAACAGCTGTTTTGGGACACAGGCCCTAGTAACTTCGGTATCTGCCATTATCCTGGCCTGTTCTGATGAAATTTAAGCAAAGATTTACCCAACTTCCCAGAATGAAAGCAAGATAAACTCCAGAAGGACCAGCAAAACCTGTGAAGGCTAAATATAGCTGAAGAAATAAGATAGAAATTGGATGGCTGTGAATTTTGTAGCCAGAGAAACAGAGTAGTCACTGATGGCCAAATCACATATTCTGCACTGCTTTCAGTGGCCACCCAAATGTGGCTTCTCTCAAACTCTCCACTTATTTTGAATTATGACAAACTAGTGCTGGGGGGTGCCATTTCTTAAAAATAATTTAAACCAAAGGTATTGAACATCTGGACACAACAAAATTACAGTTTTGGTGAAGTCTATAGTCTATTTTATCATCTTCATTTTAAGGCAGCTGATGAGAGATCCATCCATACTAATCTTTCTGGACCTGTAGAATACACATTACAACCCAAGGTATTTGGTTTTACTGAATTGTCCTGTAGACAAACGTCCAATATTTCAGGTCCCCACCAAATCCTAAATTATAAGAAACCCTGCTGTCCAGGCTTGGACAAGCAAAACAAATGACTGTGTATCCCTCCAGGAAAATGTTTTTGTACATACACAGTGTGAATACAATACATTGGGAGGCTTGAAATGTGACTGCTATTTATGTTAGTCTCAACAGCTAATATTCAAGCACCTGAAACACAACCAAAGTGACAGGTCCATTGCTACTGAAACTTTATGGAGAAGTGCAGAAATATTTTTGACATGCTAGAGTTGATTTTGAAAACAATACAATCTAAAAACTAGTTCCAACTGAAGCACCTCATTCCAATAAAGTCAAAGCTGCACACATCCCTACTATTTGACTATCTCTAATGTAGTCCTTGCTTTTCCTGTTTTCTAAGTGCTCGTAATTCCCGTGAGGTGGAAATTATTCCAGACACCTAGATCACAAAACACTGCAGGAGCTTTACACAGCAAAGTCTGCTGCCTTCAGGAAAGACTTTAACTGAAACACCAGTTACCAACTGCACTGCCCCATTCTGTTTCTCATTATCTTATCACTTGAGAGGACCTTTATATCTAGAAACTGGTCTTTGAATATTGCCAGTGTCTCAGACCTACTTTACAAGCAAATAAAAATAATTTTTCACTTACCATGAAATAAATTTCACTTTACCAAGGATCTTAAAAGACAATTCAGTTTTCAAAGGTTTGATGAATTCCATGGTTAAAGACCTGTCACCTGCTCAGTTCACAAACCTCTTGAGATAATCAGAACAGATTTCAGTAGCATTTCTTATGACCACACAGATCTCTCTTAGCTATACCTCCACCCTCAGGTGATAGCACAAGCAAAGCTGAAATGGCATTTAGCAGAATACAACAGAGATATTAAGCAAGCCTTTTAAAATCCTCTCAAGTATTTGAAAGTAGCAACTATGCAAAAGCTAAATTGGGCCAGAACAAAAGCTACCACAATGGGAAAGACTAGAAATCAGTGGTGGTGTTCCCTTTTAAGAAGAGAAAGGCACAGTTCCCATCATCACCACTGTTGTTTTGACTGGAACAGATCAGAAGTGAGCCTGACAACTTCCGAGTGACAACTGTCTTACAAACTGAATCAGGCAGACTTCCCATTTTTATTACAGACAATGTAAACAGAAACACTATTGCTAATGAATTATTTACAGTGCACTCCATAAATTAAGACACCTAGACTGTTTTGGGTTTTTCACACTGCCATAATTATTACAAAGTATCTGCCCAGGAGTTTTTTCCCATAACTGCAGGGCAAAGTCAACCCAGTGAACAGAGACCTGAGCTCTTCTCCTGACTAACCACCACCAAACAATTTCTTCAGCTCCTTTGGCTTTCCAATTACATCATGAGCTCCTCACAGTAGATGCTATCTCCACCAACTACACATAAAATGCCTAACACAAATCACAATTCAGACTGGGCCTACCACATACTAGTTTAATATAAACAATGAAAAGTGATTTAATAAAATCTTTAATATATGTACAAGCGTAAGTTAAGGATAAAACATCTAATATTAGCCATTCTGCAATTTCAAGATAGAATTTCCAACGCTCAGCTAGGCTTCCAACTACAGAATTAAATTAACCTGATAAACTTACACTGTACATCTATATGACATCTCGATAAAAGCAGTTTAAGTCCAGATGGCATTTTCTTTTCTTCTACTCATATCCTTCCTTTCTTATTTTTGTTTAAATGGTTGTTATGATACAGCGTCACAGACCTCAAAAAGCTACACACTTTTCTTCTTTGTTCCCAACAGCAAACACTACAGACTCCGGAGGTCAGCTTCACAGCCTTCAAGTTTTTCTGAAGCCCTGCCTGATTAGACATACTCTGGAGTGACTTCCATTCTGATCAAACGCGACGTGCTGGCAACATGCATACAATGCAGCCATGCAGCAAAGCCTTCAGTAGGCTAGGAGTAGGTGTAAACTCTTATTTGAAACAATGCACAGCTCCCCCAAAAAGGAAACAAGTATCCCCTTTGAAAAGGTTCTGATGAACTCAAGGAGAGATACGTTGTGTGACAATTTCAAACCTTGCAGAGAATAAAATTGCTTCTATCCAACTTCTCATCCTTTGCTCTTGATTTTTGTCATCCTCGGGCAGCTGCATTTTGGCACCTATTTTTTCCTGAGTAAGTGGGGTTTATAAATCTGAAATTTGGAGGGATACCTTTTGAAAGACAGTTCATTTTTAAAAAAGCCTTGCTGCCTGCTATGCCGCATTATGGGATTAAAAAGGTTCCTTTCTACTGCGTGGCTGATCCAGGCAGGGACATAAAAGGAAAGGGCAGGCTGGCACAAAGCAAGCCATGCTGTGGGAGCGGCCCGTTCACTCCTGACCCATCTGGGACAAGGAAACTGATTCAGAGAGTTAGTTACAGACATGAAAGGTTTGTGGTTTGTTTTTTTTTTTTTTCCCCGATTTTGCTTCTTCTGACATAAATCAAGCACAAAGGAGTTATGTAGTAAACAGCAGCTCTTCCTTCCAAACAACAACAACAAATCCTCACTAACTTGCACTACTTCAAATTAAGGACTTCCTTGAGCAATCCTTTCCCACTTTTTCCATAGGCCAAATACTGAACCTGGCTCCACTTCAAAAAGGCAGACAGTAAACTACTAAGTAATGCAGTGCTCTATCTTCTATCTATATACTTCTCAGCTTATAATTTCACCTTTCTGACTGTACAAAGCATAGGAAGCAGGCAAACTCCTACATAAATGTCTTCTACTAACAGCTGACTTGTTGGCTATTGGCAAACAGGGAAGCAACAACAATTAGAGAGGTCCTTAAGTGGGCTGCAGGCAAACAAGAATAATTTTTAAAGAAAAGTCTAAAAGAACAAAACTCACTAACCTTTTTACAGGTTGGCACAAATGCTGGAGATGTACAGGCAAATGGGTTATTAATAATACAAGACAGGATAAAATCTCCTCCTACTTCTGTGAAATATCATAGGAGAACGTGCGACTTTTCAGTTCTTTTCAACTACTACTTCTCTTCTTTTGAAGAACGAGAATAATTTGCCAACCTTCTCTTTATCTTACCAGCTCAAATACAGAGGTATTACTGTAACGCTAGGTATTGTGACTATCTGTATGGCATCACAAAATCAGGGCATGAACCCTTTCTTGACTCCAGAAGGTTTGGTTCAGAAAGGAAGCTGTATGTGCAACCAAGAAGCTGCACTATGTGCAGACAGAACCTTAACCTGAATAACTGAGGACTGCCTGCCATTAAGACACAAAAAGATGTGGATTGAAAGTCATTTGTATCAGCAAGCAAGGGAAAAAAAATATAACAAACAAACAAAGAAAAAGACCCTGCTGCAAAGTTTGTAGAAAGTTAAGCAAAATTAATCACTTTCCTTTGCAATCATTAAAGCATTATAATGATCTTTAAGAATTTTAGTAAAAAGATCAGTGTTTATTAATCACCTACCCTGATTCAATCTTAAACTCACTAAGAATAAACAAAGGAACAAATAAATTGAAACCCTAAAATGCCAGTTCTGTAACTATAAAAATACTATGCATTTGTTCCTCGTAAGATGGATTCAGTCCCTGAAAATACCCCATAACGCTCCAGAGAACAGTCAAAAGTCCATGGATACTGGCTTCACAAAATAATGACCTGCTACCACCAGCACGTGTCATAAATCCATTGAACAAGGTGCCTATTTTCAAGCTTCATCCCATTTTGCTTTCCATGAGAACGGATCCAGTTTGCACATATTTTTTTTTTCTTTACTGCTTTCAATAGGCCTGAAAAAATTGAGGGGGGTGTGTATGACATCATATAGTAATGTTGTGACTTATTTCCACTGCTAAGCATCAAAATTATATACTTTTCAAAAATGGTATGTGGGAAGAAGGTATTTCACTCAATAGTTGATTTTAGTCTACAGAGCAAAACTTGCTCTTTACTACAGTTTTGATAGTCCAGTTTCTTCTACAGCAGAGATGCACTGCAGGAGCCCAGCTTCATCTTTGCTAGGGAACTTGTCTGAGCTGACAACACAGGCAATCTTGAACCTTTCACGTAAGAACCAGACAGTGTCCTAACACCTAAGCCTTTCCTTCCTCGTCTATCGTAAGAAGAACAACAAAATGTTAAAAAATCCTGTTGGTTGTCCTATTCTATTTCTATCTGATGTTAGGAATATACATTCATTCTCTAAAACGGTTTAAAACCAGTTTAGATATTAGCTTTGTTGGATGATTCATTTATTCTCAAGTCTCTCAAGCACCACTAAGGACCTAAATTAGTTGATCACTGCCACCCATTCAGCTCAGTGTATTGGAGTTGCCATCTTCAGTCTTCCCGTATTTCATATTCTGTTTAGAGACTTGGTCAAGACTCTAGAAAGGACTGGTTTATATTACCTGCAACTTAAGTTTCTCTAAACCTCAGTATTGTAATGCAAGTGCTTTTAATACATTACACCTGTCCTAGACTTGAGAATTACTAATGGACTGCACAGCAACTGCCATGCTATTATACAGCTGTGGAAAGAAAATCTCTGATGGGTCTAAGAAGCAATGTATTCAAGAGCTTTCTGACTGGCTGGTGAAAAGTAATTCACTAGCACAGAATTTTTTTGACTAAGCCTCTTGCCTTGTGAAAACCAACTGAGCTGCTATTCATAAGGCTTTGATTACATTAATACACACAAATACGTACATGCACTCATGTCCAGATATAACATGATGAAATGCTGGGGAACAAACAATTTCTGTACACAAACATGTTTAAACACTTTCTTGCAAGACTGAACAACAAATCCTAAGTGTTACGGAACACAGGAGAAAAGTTCACGCAAGTGATGCTTAGCAGATTTGTTCCAGAAACAGTTTTTATTCTGCAGTTTAATTCATCTATCATGCAGAACATGCCCAGATTTGCAAAGGTTTTTATGAATCATCCCATATACTAAATTATAAATGGAAAATAGTGGGAAATATACATTTTGTATCGTATTGCCATGTCCCCCTACCTGCAAGAAATTGAATTTTCAAATTGGCTTAAAATCTTCATTTAACAAAACATGTTCCGGAATTGAACAAGCAATTTAAGACTCAACAGAATAAAGCAACATTTAACACTGATGATGACCCAGTGGGCCTCCCTGCAGATTCAGCGAAGCATGGGCTGCCTTGTCAGTCTCTAAGAAGGAAGCAGGGCCAGTATGTAGAAGGGAGCCATTTAGGACACGCACTGGTGAGGAAAATATCAGAGTTGGAAGGTCATATAAATTGCTAGACATGGAGACAAGATCTGTCAAAAAGACAAACTACCTAACAATTTTAACCTATTGGCTAGAGCTGTCCATGTCAGCATAATGTTAACATATATTATAACCTCATCGCAAAAAAATCTCGGTAGAAGGAAGAGAACTGCAGCAAAACTCCCTCCCTTATCTTCTGTTTAGACAGGAACTCATTCTAACAGAGGCCTAAGGAAATATTTTCTCTGACTTTTTTCATCTGACCCCAACATTTTATATAAATTACATCTGAAAGAAAAATAGTTAACCTGTTAAAAGCATAGCTGTCTGTTTCTCTATGGCTACAGAGTTTATGGAAGCATCCGTCACAAGTACCTCTATTTTTGGATAATAGCAACTTTTAAAATTATTACTATTTCCATTTATTTTTAAATAAAAGCTTTTCTGAATAGTCACTGAAATAGTTCAAAACAGAAAGGTGGGCATTTACTAGACAGAAAATAAACTTTTTTATATTTTAAATCGTCTGCGTTTTTCCCAGCTGTTACAACTCAATCATAAGTATGGAGCTGTGGTTGTTCCTCTACCAGATGTTGATGAGTCTCCATTTTTAATGTAAGATAATCTCATGATTTCACTTCTGTTGAGACCACTACAACTTTGAGGCCACATGATTTTTACTTGCCATCTCAAAGCTCCACTGCTTTGCAACTTATTGCTTTTGTCATCTCTCCCCTGGCCTTATTTGGATCAGCATTAGAGAGAAGGCCTTCGGGAAGGCCTGGAAGTATTCATCAAGTTAGTAGGTGGGATACTTCCCTAGGAAGGAATATTAAGCTAAACCTCCAGGAATACTTTCAGGGAATCCTGATGTTGTTAATCCCCCAGGGTTTATGCATGAAATGTGACATTTGAGATTAGTTCAAAAGCATCTGTTCATAATGCCTAGAACTGAACCTCCAAGAACGTACCACACATCATTTTCAGAAAAAGACACCTCCCGAAAGCTTCATTTCCCTATTGAGGCACTAAAGCAAAAGTTCAATGTTTATAAAACTGACCTGTTTCTCATCTTGTGATCCACTAAGTAACACATGAAACTCAAATGACAAAACTCCCTGCAAGTTCCATTAGGTTAGACTCCACTTATGGTGCACACTCTACTTCCAGTAATTTTTTTATTCTTGGAGAATAACTCAGGATACTTATTCTTACATGTAAATTTTCATAGTAATTTGCCTGTTAAGCATCTGACCAATGAAGAAAAACCAAGTCAGCAAACAGAAAACAAAAAATTCTGTGTTTCTGTTCGTGTTTTTTGGGGGGTATTTTTCTATTTGTTTTTGTTGTTTGTTCATTTTATTTAATTTTTTTTTTCTAAACACAATACAAGCAAAAGCCAATTCTGAAGGATTTCTAAGGGCAGTTCTATTCCCTCCCAGCTATTTAAGCAGGCAGTAGGTATTCATGAGAACTGAGAGATGCACATAATTATGCCTGAATGATTATTTATCCAGAATGAAGAGCAACTATGAAACATCTATCACTCTTTGTTCCAGGTCAGAAGTTTCAGCTAGCCATTTAAAAAGAAAAAAATAGCACAATGTGGATGAAGCAACCAACAATGTACTGAGCACCATGAATACTGAATACACAAACCAAAGTGTTTCAGAAACACAGAAGCTCTAAAGTTAGAATGGGTTGTCATGTATTGCTGAACACAAAAAATTAGTTTGGTTCGCAAAGGAGACATTAACAAGATATAGTAATTCTTTTAAAAGATGCATTATATGCTTAGGGTAGCCATTTCCTACTGATTGTGATATATATTCTGTTTGATTTCTTTTAACCATACACTAAGCAGGATATACCCAACAGTAGATCAAGCCAACCAGGGAGACTGTGCTGAAGTACTGAATAGCGTGCAACGGCAACTTACAAGGTCTAGTTCCTGTGTTCTGTCACCTTCAGATGGTCAGAAAGGTGTTGAAGAGCTGTAGCAGTTTCCCATGGCCTCTGGATACAGAGCTTCTCTAATGTGTGTCCATTTCTACTTCTATGTTGGCTTAATACAGTAAAGAGTGACCTTGAGGTCAGTTGGTATCTAAACCCCACCCTGTGAATGCCACCTGGAGACAAGAAGGAACTAATTTCATCTGTGCTAATCATTCTATGTTAAAGTTCCTAAGAATGCACATACTTATCAGGGTTCTTAAAGAGAGAGTATGTATTAATGCTGTATGATATTTCATGAAAACAAATCTCAAAGATGCTTAAAGATTCTCATCACTTAAAAAAACCCCAAGCCTTTGGCACACTATGCTTGGTACCATATTAAATGGTGCTTTCCACCGATTAAGCACAGTCTGAACCAAGACAGTATGGCCATACCTACACTGGGGATTTTAATTCCCTGCCATGGAGAACAACATTTCACATGGAGACAGACAGAAAGAAAAAGGAAAAGGGTGTGGCAAAGGACAGGACTCCAGCAACTACTTTGCCAACCTGCAGCAAGACATGCAATTTTACCAACACGTTGCTCTGGATTCCTGTGGAAGCACATGGCCTGTTTGCATGAGGGCCTCCAGCAGTAGCACTACTGGTGGAAATACTGCAGTTGTGGACAGCTGCTGTAAAAAGTAGCTTGAAGTAACTAAACTTATGCCTCATTCTTCATTGGTTCCAATAGCACAGCAGAAATCCCCATCTTAAAATCAAATCAGCAGGACAAAGGGTGGAGTCGGTTTGGCTAACTTCGTTTCACTGGCTTGATGTGAAAAAAAGACCATGGCAGAAAGCTGGAATTAATTCAAAGTAAAAAGCTTCTACACAGCAAGACACGAAAGGAATACTAACTGACTCCTAATCACAACCAGGACAGTTTAAAGCTAAACAACTGCTCATTTTTAAATATGTCATCTAAGAAAACAATGAATGAGTTAGGCTTGAAACTTGTTCTTTCTTCAGGGAAAAGAAATAGCAAAGGTATTTAAAATTAAACAGGACATTCACAATTAATCTGCTTTTTAATTAACTTACTCTGCTGCTATAAGTGATTCTGCATTTACTCTCATTCTTTCGAAAATTCCAAAGTGCTACTTCTGACCTGTGATTTACTGTTGCCATACATCTTTATAAGCAGTACTTTAGTTTAAGTGGCAGTTGCATATTAATTACAAAGTTAATTATGTGCTATGTAATCATGCTGTAATTCATTAGTTTACTCCTCAGTGTGAAAGGATAATGCTAAATGGAAGACCTGATGCAGAGTATTTTAGTAATTTACATTTTTGCATCAAATATTCAAATTATTAACCCTCAAACATTGTCTGCACTTAAGGGAGCCTACAAAAATGCTCATCGTGATTCTACTAACAATTATGCTCAAACTTTTCCTCCTTAAAAGTGTTGTAGCAATTTTTAAAGTATTTTCTCTAAAACCAAGTACACATCCAACTGATGCTAAGACCAGGACAAAAATACCACAAATACTGAACGAGTTCAAGTATCCAAGTTTGGTAGTTCTTAACATGACTCATCGTCAAAACACAGGTGCTTTCTGAGATCCGGTTTCTTTAAGAAGTTTCACCTTGAAAACCTAAACATGGAGCCATCCTGTAGTATAAATCACAGTTGAAGGCATAGTCTACAGGCTTTTAGGACTCTTAATTATTGACACTTAGCATTTCTGACCGAAATTTGCAGGCAAATGCAATTCCTGTTTGCACAGATCTCAAAATAAGTCTATTACTACAGACCTATGATTCCCAACAGATGCATTGAACATTTGTGGGTTGCTTTGGTCTGGTTTCTTTAATAATGACTTTTTGATGAAAAATGAACTAGGCACAATACCATAAAGCTGTCCTCTGTCCGATGTTTAATTATCCCTGGAACTATCCAGCTTACTCTGATCAATAGAAATACAAAACCTAATTTTTACAAAGATGCTCTTAGCCATGAAGAATTCTTTTCAAGTCCCTCCTCAAAAGTATTCCAACATTTACTATTCTTCATCAAGAACTGCTGGTTTTCTGCACAAATTCTTCACAAGTTGTAATCTTTTTTCCTTCCACTAGCTATCACTGTGATGCAAAATGATGTTCTTCCTGTGATATTTAAAAGTCAACAGAGGTAGGAGTATCTCCTCCTAAAACTAACACTGTAAAAACCACAATAAAGAGCATTTTAAAACCCATGATAAAAAGCAACTCTATCACTTAAAATTACAGATAGAAAAATCACCATGCAAATGGCCTGTGTTTTTTCAGCACATACCTCATCTCTGTACCTTGGAGCTATTTTCACTTACAAGAAAAAAAGCAAGGCTACTTTAACTATTAACAACTTTGCAAAAGATCAAGACATGTACCACAGATAGAGTTGTAAACTGTTGTGCAGTGTTTTGACTTTATAATCTTTATGATCAGGCAGAGTGCATCAACAAAGAGAAGCCCTAACTCTCCAAACAAATGTCAATAGATTACCAAATCCGTGACCGACTTTGCAGCAACCCCAGAATCCTGTCTCATGGACCAAGCAAGTTTCCCTTTGATGTCATTTGTAAAAAATAAAGAATCCATATTTTTTACAGGGAAATTATGACAGTCAAACTACTAACAGCATTTCACTCCTTAAAATTCTTAAAGCTTTGTTGATAAAACATCATAGGGACCTTAAAATAGAAATAAAATGCACTTCGAATAATTGAAGTTCCAGTGAAAAAAAAAATTGAATTAATGATATGGTATTGCTGAAAATTTAAATATAACAAAATAGCATACTGTTTCACGCTACTGCAAATAGAGTACTATATACATAATTATGTAAGGTTTGAGCTGGTTACTTAAACTTTTAAAAATAGCAATTGAAGAAAATGCACATGCACCAGTGGCTTTTAAAAAAAAAAACAAACCAACAACTGAAATCTATGTAAAAACCTTTATGTGTTCTGTAGCCTCAGCTAAAAAGAAATAGTTCTCTTTCTTTGAGCACTGTGGTCATGGATTTTGCACTAAGAAATTTAGTTAAAAATTAATTTCAAGCTCTACTAGAAAAAGGAAACAATAAATATTTTGTCCAATATAAAAGGAAAAACACAAATCAGTGGAAAAAGTAATTTTACTTTTAAACTTATACAGAAGTACCATAACAGTTAAGAAAAAATGAAAGTGTTTGCTCCCCCTTTAGAAATAGCCACAAGACATTTAATTTTGTATGTTAGGTTAGTATTTGCTGAGCTGTGTAATTTATTTAGGTCTGCAGGGACTGGGTTACACTTCTACGGTCATCTTTGGCTTCTATTTTGGAACTGGCATCTAACACATGTATTGTTAGAAGTGTATGGTATGGAATAGATCCCTACATTTTGTGTTTTGTAGAATTGAAAAAGTTTGTGGGTTTTTCTTGATATATGATGATACATCCCAAATCCAACAGCAATTATAAAACACAACACAGCTCAAATTCTCCTAAACATTTTAGCCCATGGTAGAAAGTGCTAGTCTTCCATCTCTACATGGTAGTGTAAAAAACATTTTAAGAGCAAGTAAAGCTTTCAAAAACATAAAGATAACTTAATTTCATTTAAATGGAATATTGGTTATATGGTTGACTCATCCTTTTAGGTTCTTCAGATATTTCTGCACAGAAAAAAAAAAAAAAAAAGAAACTTTTGGTTTGGTTAGTGACTTTTCTCCTACCTTAGCCAAAGGACCGACAACTCTGCCTTCACATTTTTAGAAATTACTTTGGTATGAATTCTTAACATTAGCCATCTCATAGAGAGGCTTTAGCCTAAGATAATCATCCAGGTTCCATCAATAGTCAATGGAGAGCAGTACTTTCAGAGTGCAATCTGTCCCTTGCTAAAACAGATGTCAAAAATGGGTGGTACAAATGGCTCTCTGGAGATACCTATTTCTGCCCACTGATTATAGAGCACGTCTACATCATTTCTTAAGAAACCAGAGTCTTCACTGAATTGGAGAATGATGCATACTCTTTAGTCCCTGTCTCATTTTTGAAAATGAAACTTTATTTGCTTGACAGTTCTGAAATTGTGCTAATGTTACGAAACACACTAATTTTAATCTGGTTAGAATTAGAAGTATCTGAAAAGAGAGTCCTTAATTATTACATGATTCTTGGTTTCTCACTACGAAAATATTAGAAGTGTTTTCTACATAATTAATAACACCTATATTTTATTGTCAACTGTATGTAAACATGTTACTGTACATTCTACTTGCCCGTTAGGAAAATGCAAGAATACTCATTTCCAAAAACAGCTGAAAATAAATATGGTGAAAAGACCTTTCCAGAGGCTTGAGTTTTGTAGGACATGGATATTTTACGTAATATATTCAGCAATTTATAAGCCTCATTCTCTACACTAACATGCAAATGTACCTAGGTCTTCCTATCCAGTTGTTTAACAGCAGTGGAACAGGGACAATACACTTTCCCAGGGTGTTATGGGAATAGACACATAAAAATTATGAAATATTCAATTAGCCCAATCACACAGGTAATATAAAAGTATCTAGATGAAGTATATTGCAATACAAGTGTTTTCTTTAAATTAAATACATCTCTCTCAGCTATGCAGAAAGCCAAATTACAAAGGCTCACTTAGGTGAATATCCTGAAAGAAAACAAGCCTTGAGTCCAGCAGTACGATGTATAACCACCTTTAATTATTAAAAAAAAAAAACCAACATAAATTACAAGAGTCTTAAGATTACTTGGGCTTTTTGTCCTTATCAGAGAGTTTGTTCTAGTGCAAATTTTTAAAGAGAGCAAGAAGAACATGACACTTTGGGCAAGACGATTAGCACATTCTTGTTTGCCCTGATATAGCCTTAATAGAAAAGAGTGCTACTGATTTACAACTTCAAAAGTAAACAGAATTGCAAATCTCCCACACATATCTTCCTTATCACCCTTCTTGGGACACGCAGGCATGTAATGAATTCCCAGGAACAGACAGGACACCACCTTGTCTCACCTTTGCTAACATAAGGCTGGTTAGCTATCCTTGTGAATCTTTTCAAGTGGCTCCCAGATCCTGCCATACACCAACTGCTGGTTACAAAGCAGTCTTTAGCTCTGCACTGATTACCAACCACTGGGCAATCAAGACGATACACTGTTTTATCTAATTATTGACATCTGGATGAGCTGTGTTATTAAACAAAAAAAGGCTCCATTGTTTAGCAGTTCCTAGTGAGGTTGAAAGCTTGAAATTTGTTTCCAAAAAACTCATGCATCCACTAATGGCACTCTAAAACCCTGTTTTCCCTTAGTCCCAATTTAAGATGAACTGCAAATCTGGGTCTGTTCCCTGGAAAACTTAGCAGCTTGGTCTTGTTCTTACAAAAAAAATTCCTCATAAAATGTCATTTCTGCTCACTAAGACCAAGTTTTGGCTATTTCTGTCACCATTCAACTGTGTGTAATGATTATTAAGTAGGAAGGCTGAGTCCTTGCTTAGTGCAAGCATAACAGTTCAGACTGCATGCTCAGTGTGAAAAGTCAGCAAAAAGTTCCCTACCACTTCCCTTACATGCATCTCTATCACAAGTATAGTTAGTAAACCCAGATTCCTTTTTTTTTTGGGGGGGGAGGGGAGGGAAGAAAAAAAAAAGCATGAAATACCATATCTACATACTCCAGCTCAAGATGAGTCCATGCTTTTACACTTACGATCTTTTAAGGTCCGATTCTTTTCTTCCTATGAAAGAATTTCCCCAGACTTTCTGGTTTGTGAGACCGTTTTCTTTCAAAGGTTTATCAGTCTCTGAAGCCATGGCGGAGTCTCCAAAGCCACTGACATAGCTTGCCCCAGTACTAGCAAAGAAAAAGTTGGTAGGAGAATCTTTTTAATGCTAAAACCAGGAGTGCCCTCTAGTGAGAGTCCACAGGGAGCATGTATGAGTCATATTTGTCAGCTAGCGCCTCTGTATCTTCACAGGTGGTTTGATCTGTTGGGAGTATAATTACTATAACGCGCTTCCCACAACGGAACATCAAGCATGGGAAAGCAAGAGCAGATCGTGTGGGTTTATGCAACACTGATGGGACAGAAAACTGGTGTTGACTGGCTGGTTAGGAAAACCCCGGAACTAACTCAGCCACAAAAAGTCCCATCACGTACACACCGTAGGGCTACAGAAGGGCTGTTTGCTCAGTAGCGGAGCATGCCTAGGCTCAGACACAGCACTAGTTAACATGAGTAAGAGTTTGCTGAACAGACATCAAATACCAACTCATCTAACAACATTTGCCCTCTTATTATATGCTTTGAAATGCTTGCCTCTTGTCTTTCAACCTGCTTTATTTCTGTTGTTCATATTTATAAGACTGGAACTACTAAAACTGGAAATGATACCTAAATGAACAGATCCAGACACCACCTAAGCAGATAAAATGCCATGCACATGATCAAACCGGCAGACTGAGAAATTCTGCATCCTGTTGTTTCTCATACTATAAAATTGCTGATCCATCAGCAACTTAAAGCAACTGTGAATTTTGTAGTGTGCCTGGCAGCAGTGCTTGCAGCATATGCCTCAGGGTATTTTCTAAATCATTAGAGTACTTTTTTTGTCAGCTCATGATGGCAGTTCTTTGCAGGGCTAAATATCTTGCATATGCATCTTTGTTACATCTGAACAGAAACATATTCAGACTTCCCAAGTCATGGATTAGGAGCACTTCCCCACCCTCACCCTGTTTTACAGAGGTTTTCAAGAAAGAAGTGGAAAAGCTGTAATCTTTTGGCTTTCAAAAAATACACAGAGTTTTACAAATAAAGAGGAGACAGAGCAGATTAGGTATTAGAGGCCACAATAATGGAAGTAGTGGCACAGTATTGGATATTGATAGTTATGTACACAGTAAATTTAAAGAGACCAACAGGTACAACAACACTGAAGAAAAAGGCATGTTGTGCTGCAGGTGGGCAAGTCTGAGAGTGCACTGCAAGAGAATCATAGAGGTCACTGCTTAATAGGAAAAACTATCTCTCAGGAAAACTGTTTACTAATTATATAAGTAAAAATAACAGCAATAGTATGAAGAATACAAAAAAGAGAAAGAGAGAGTGAGAAATACTGTGTTTTACAATGGGAAAATGAGTAATTACTCCTTACACAGGATCTTGGAGTGTGTTTTTGTTAATTATTTTTTACTAACATGAGACACTCCTTAAGCAAGAGGCTGCTAACATGAACAGTTGACAGAGTTAACTATAACATGTAACAATAAAAGAAAGAACAGATGTAGGAGAAATGTCTTGCTTGCTTTCACATATCTGTGAATTGTCTGACTTCCCACACATCCCAGGCTAAGTATCACAACTAAAACTAAATTTGATGGCTCATATTCATAATAGGATATAGTGGCCTTCACCTTTAGGTCAAGAGTTCAAATGCAAGACCAATCAGCGGTGACCAAATGTTGTCACCATCTGCCTGTTTGGTGGCCTAGATGAGAAGAGAAAGGTTGTTCAGCTCAGTCCCATTGTTAATGGGCAGGTGTCTCCATCACAGAAACAACCATTGTGAGTGTCACTAACTGGAAGTTGAGTCAGAGAGGTCAAGAACTGAATGGGCATAAAAACTGAATTAATAGATTAAAGAGTCCCTCTAGATAAGGGTCAAGGCACTTGTGTGCTTGCTGTCTAGATAAAGAGCATTTCTGTCTTCAGGGCTTGCAGTCCCATGCCTACCACTGAACCAAATTAATTTTTAAATGGAAACAAATTGAATAAAACTATTTATAATTTAAATTTAGCTATTAAGCTGGTTCCCATTTTCTGTAGCATCAGCTGGAGGTATACAGAAGCATATGCTCATCTGAGGCTTATACAACTGCACTGCTAAGTATCAGCAGTCTCTGAATGTTCAGAGGGGTTCAGGTCCTTCAGCTTGACAAGTAGTAGATGTTGCCACATGGCTATTTCACGTAGTGTGAGTGTGCTTCATGCAATAGGCTTGAAAAGCCACCTGCGCTTTTAAGTGTTGAGCCTGGTAGTGATAGCACTGGAAATGTGCATTGGTTTTTACTGATATTATCATAACAAAAAGGGAATCCATATTTTTTCTTTTCTTGCAGAACATGGTATTTGCAAATAAAGAGTGTAAAGCTATCTTAACTAAACTCTTTATATTGATACTGATAAGAAACTCTTCTTGGCTTTTGTTCTGCTGCCTATTTTTACCTCCTTTATGTACACTTGCATTTCTAACAGTATCTCAAAACACTAAGACTTTATAGACTTAGTCCAAAATGCTTTTCTTTCCACTACATATACATGTATTTTTCACTTCTGCTCAGATCCACTGAAATCAGGTGATAATTATCCTGTTTTGATTCTCACAGTAAGTGTTGTGCTGATATCAACAAAGAAGCAGGAAGATGTCAGATGCCCAGAGAAGACAGCTTGAAGAATCAGCTTTGAAAAATCCTGGGCAGATAGTAACTTGGCCCTCCCTGCCAGGAGAGGTAATCCTAGCTCTATGCAATTTAGAGCATACGTATCTTTGGGAACATTAACATGAACATGAGCTTGATCCAAGGAGGAGGAGCTTACTGAGACTTGCCCAACAACTCCCATATTACAACTGCCATGAAGCTCTGTTTTTCACAAATCAGGTATTTCTCCTTGTCATACTACACAACAACAGCTTTCAACAGCATTTTGGGAAAAATGAGAGTGCTCTCTTCTACCCTGCAATTCTCACTGTGTCTCACTGTTACCTTCTGGATGCTTTCCATAACTCAGACGAATAATGCATTATTGAATAAATATATTATTTTAATACAAATATTTAAAACAAAAAGTAAATCAAAAATTCTTATTCACAAAGTTACTTTTAAAAAAAAATCACAATAAGAAAGACCTTGTTAGTCTCTTTACAGAGTCACAATAAATTGCAGCTTATGTAATTCTCACCCAACACTGACACACACGCAAGTAAATTATATTTTCTTAAGGCAGAAAGAAAACGAATTCTACTCCAATTATTTTCTTTCAGCACACTTCAAGGCAGTAATGCAATTGCTAGGAAACAGTTGTCCTTCATAGATTATACCTGTGTTTGGCAAGGTACACATATGCATAAAGTGCATTGGCGGGTGAAGGTATGAGTCAATATAATAAGTTAGAAGAGGCCCCACTAAGTAAGAAAATATTTTGAACAAGTATTTATCTCCAATTACTGTCTACATTCAAAAGAAGACTGAATAGCAGCAGCAATGGGCAACGCCTTCATTCTGATAGTGTCAATCTCAAGGATGAAATGGGTAATTTCAAGAAAATGGACAACTCCTCTATTCATTGCTTATCCAAATAGCCACCAATAGGTCAACTGTGGAATAACAACATATTACTATTTATGGCCAGGCCATGCCTACCGCTTGGCCACCACGTAATTTTGTTTTCCCTTGCTGAAAACTTCCTCTCCATCGGAAAGGAATTCCCATCCATTTACCCTTCATCTACTGTGATACCATCAACATGACTAGTAGCTTCCTACTGAGTCTCCAAGTTATTTACAGTCACTACAGTTGAATGGATATGCTACGTTTCCAGCTTCATCTCCAGGCTACAATACAATTCTGGAGAAATACTCTTCTTTTAGTCCCATACCTCGTCTATTCAGACTGGCTCTTTGGGAACAGGAACAATCTGGTATTTCAAGACAGTCAGATACAAAGTGGCCACAACCTTTTGTGAAGCCTCCTGTGCACTCTACACATAAAACATATCCTAAGGTTCTCTACTAGTTGTTATATTAGAAAACAAACTCACAAGTTACTAGGATAATACACAATGAGAACTGAAAAGTGCCCACAGGTTGACACTTCAATGTCACTTCTCAGAATCCAACCATTGAAACCATGAGTGCTGTCACCACACAGAGATAACAACTGAGTTTGCTGGCTCCCATTTTATTCTGCGATGGATCAGACATGAGTACAACACATGAAGTAAATCCCCTGATGCCTACGAGTCAAGAATCAGGATATGGCTGCCTGTTTCTGCAGAAGGCTAGTTGCAATGATCCAGATTATCCCTTCCTATTACAAGTTCCTGGGGACTGGACACAGCAGCTTGTTTTCGAAAAGTTAGGAGCAACTTTCTTCTCTTTCAACCAAAGACAGTTAATGATGATGCTTTGGTAAGGCCACCCTTCTTCAGAACGGGCTTCTCTCTGGGCACTGTGTGTCCTCGAGACTGAGTGCACTGGAACGTAACATGGAAACTACTGAACTCTACTGAAGCAGTAAGGCAACCAAATCAGACAGGATGTCACTGCAGTAAGGAAATAAAAGTGATCTTACTGCCATGTTTTAGATTGTTTCACTTGTAAATGCTGCTGCTTCTTAGAACATACTCAGCATGCCTTGCTAAGAGTAACTAACTTCATTCTCCACGTCATATTTAGCAAATTGAGAAACTTCTAATGTTTAGAACTGCTCCAACTTAACTATCCATTTCACTATTCTTGCTGCTTATTACCAAAAGCATTAAAATATTATAATATCTGATAACTAATTCCCTGCTAAAACATGAAAAAAGAGAGTACAGAAAAGCTGCCCATAACTATTTTAACTAGCCAACTAATTTTTCAGTGAAGCTACTGAATTACAAGTTCCACATCTAACCAAGAAACCACATAGGAAAATGAAATGTCTAATGACTGCTTTTGAGGCACACATCCATCATCTCACCCAGCTGCTCAACCTATAATGCTATTTCTTTGTACTCCGCCTTTGTATTAGATAAGGCTTCAGCTCACTGAGATACTAACACCAGAAAATACAAGTAGAAAGCATGAACTGCCGAAGACACAAGGAACAACGTCCTGAGCCCTTGTTAGTCATTTGTACAGAAGGGTGAGGAAAGTTTTGGAAAAGGCAAGACCTAACTACGCTGTATAAGCACTACTGTTGAGGAACCTTAAAATGTTTCAGGTTTCCAGTCTCACATCATGTCCAAGCAATGATGTGGTCTAGAACACAGGACAGCTGTCCTGTGCATTTCACCTACCTTCTACAGACTAAATCCATAACTTTTCCCAGGAAGGGCAAATGATGATGAAAGGTTGGCTGGTTCTCAGTGCAGCTTTGTGGCAAGAGTAATATTTTGTGTGAGAGATGTGGAGAGAAGCCCAAAACAAACCTGACAGTTATGGTGGAAATATCTGAAAGTTGTAACCCTGATCCAGTTATCACAACAGACTGAGGCACAATCTGTAATGAACCAACTTTCATACCTTGCCCTTAGAACATGTTTGTAACATGCTTGTGTCTAAAACCAGCTTTTCAGTGTAATTGTTAATTCCTTGGAAGTGGGAGAGAAACATATTGTTAATCACAGTCTGAATAAGACAAATGCACAAATATCTGCTTTACATCTATGGGTTTTGATAAACATATCAAATTCCTTCAAACGTCTCAGAAAATGTGTCTGAAAGTACATGTCCAAACTGCTCACTGTCAGTCCCCAAAAATTCTCGTGAGGCATAATGCCTATCAGACTGCTAATTGTAAAGACAGAGCAAATCCTGGTCTGTTTATAACGATGCACAGACAGCTGTGGCATTAGATAAAACAAGAGGGGATCCAAAGCCTTACAACATACTGTGCTTCCAGAATAATAATAGTATCACCAACAAGAAAATAAAAACCTTCCTTTGGTACACCTCTTGGCAACTTTCAAAAACAAAAGCAGAAAGGAAGGTGTTGCAGCACTGTATCTTCAGAACAGAGTCACACCTATCAGTGGCTACAGCTGACAATATAGCAATAGCCTCCATTACAGAAGCAAGAAGTTTTTGCTATCTACAATTTAGACAACTTTGTTAATTTGTTTTTTTTAAGAAGCAAACAAATCTAATTAATGGAACTCATCTGGAAGTTTAAATTGGGGTGCATATATAAAATACACAGACACACACATACACACAAATAAAATTCTCTGCAATTTTCTGAATCTGCGCAGCATCTTGGCCTAACAATGACAGCATTTTCTCTTGTTCATTTTCTCTTGTGTTAGATGTGCTTGCCTTTTGCCTTTCAGTTTCAGCAAATCCATCTTTGCTCTTCCGCTACAAAGAGAGACTAAAAGATGTTTGACTCACTTCCACACTGTTCCTTACTCCACATCACATTGCCATTTAGTTGTCTTCTAAACTCAGTATGCCTGTCTTTGATTTCTCTTCAGCCTTCCGACTAATAATTTTGTTGCCAGGATTTAAATCTTGTCTATCCTGTCTATTCATAACCAACCAGAAAATAAGTTTTTATTCAAGATGAAATAACCTGTGTTTTATCTTATAGTGTTTTCAAGATGATCTTCCAAATATTTCTTCAGTTCAAATTCATGTAAGTTCTAGGTAAAACAGCATTGTACTTTTAAGTATTTCTCCCCATTCTGAAAATAAACAACAAAAACCAAACCAACTCATTATACTAACAGAAACTTTACTGGTGAGAAATTCACCTTGCTACACAGTTCCCATTTTGTAAGAATGAATAACATAGGAATATGCTTTTGTGAACAGCCTGAAAATACACTGTATTATTGGCAATACATATTTGCAGTATTGCATCACTGTTACAGAGTTTCCTTGGCATTTACAACTGATCACTAATTATTATAATCCTTCCTTCACGTACACAGGCTATAGAAAATATAATAGTGAAAACAGGTAAAGTTTGATGGACTCCAGCTTCAAGACCACCTTCCCAAGATAACAATTTTCCTTTTAGCAAGGGGCTTGTTCTCTCTCTCACAAGTGCACCTTGGCTCCAGCTCCCCAGCCGGTACAGCACGCAGGTTATATTATCACACTAACTAATAGGCCGAGATAGTAGCAAGTTCTGCATCTTGTGTATTGTTGCAGCTTTCCTTTTCTTGAGCTACCTAACATACTGTGGTGAACCGACCACATGATTTTTCTGTCTTATTAAAACAGTGAGCAAAAAACTCTATTTCCCATAAATCTATTCTGCAATTCCCATAAATCCTCCAGGAAACCGGAACCGTGATAACGTCAGCTATAAATTATCGAAAAAGAAAACAAACTCTCTCTTTTCCGCCTCACTGCACAAAGGGAGCACATCGCTCCTGCTGAG
>VZZY01016174.1:1114098-1277718 GCA_013400335.1 Eurystomus gularis
ACGCCGCAGAAGGCCGCGTTGCCAGAAAAAAGAAGAAGTGGTGCCGAAGAAACTGCACCTCGTCGTCGTTCCACGGAGACCATCACCAAACGCCGAAAGGACACATGCACGCACACACACGCACCATCCACACATACAGGTCATATTTTGACATAATTAAGTCCTTATTTGCCCTTATCTCTCGGTGGGTGAGAGGGGGAGTGAATGGGTGGGCGTGGTGTTCTTTAATATTGTAATATTTCCATAGAGTAAATAGGGTTTTATTAGAATATATTTAGTAATAAACTTGTTAGATATTCATTTCGGTCTCCGTGTCTGCTTGCGAGCCTGGTGGGGAGATGTCCCAATTTACCCTCAACCCTTCTCCCTTTGGGAGGTGGTCGGACCCTTGCGCGCCCGACCGCGACACATACAGACCACACATACATAGAAGAATTTATCCAGGACCTCCCAGGGAGGAATTCAGTGATCCAGCTGATCACTCGAGGTAGCCTTCAACCCAGAGTGCTCACTTCGGTACAGGATGACATCGCCACCCATAAGCAATCCCATTCCTGAACCTGCTCCTGCCCTTTTCCTCCCATTGCTGTGCTGGCTGTTTGCAGTGCAGCCCCCATACATGATGGCTATTGTCAGGGCCAGGAGAGAGCCTTTCATTACCCCTCAGCTCTCAAAAGAAACCTTATAAGTGCATTGCCAACAAAATACTCAACTTGTGTATGCTCATCTTCTTGCCTCTGCCTCTTTGTATCTCTACACGTTAGACAACACTGAGATCAGAAATAGTACTTTAGTCATAAAATCATTATTTAAATTTTTGTGTAGGACTAATAAGAAAGAAAACACAGTTACGCATACCAGACAAACACACATACACGCACCTCATCTCTAATTCAAGGCAAACATTTCACAGTCAGTTTCTTGGCATTTTATGTGAATATAAATTAAGTCTAACCAGGTTTTATGTGGAATATGTCAACCATGTCATACATAAAGCTGCATATCACAGTCTTTCAGGAGCAACAAAATGGTGAAACAAACATATCGGGGCTCCTGACTACCTTCAAGCGCCACTTAGTAACCTGTGGAGGCTCACGACCGATGTCATGTCATTTGCTCTTTGATAATAACCTCGGACGCGCAAGATGCCCCTTCTCCCCTCAGCATGAGCCTGTCTCCTGAGCATGGACATGGCCACCTCCGTCCCTGGGCACTCCTGCCATCCCTGTCCTGCCCTAGCTGACCACTCAACAGCTCAACTGCCAGTGCTGCTGAGACCCTGCACACCAGCTCCCAGCACTAACGCTGCTATGCCAGGTTGTGGGCAAATTGTCGTTTGTCTCTTCAGCTCTCTCTAAGTGTTTTTACCTTAAGAATCATCTTTCATACTACAACACCAGACAGAAAAGTTTAAGATTATGATAATTTTCTGTTATTTTTCTCTGGCCATGCCTGATACTTTCTTATCTGCATTTCTTTAGCTAAAGACATTTGCTGATCTTAAACCTGGCCTGAATGAATAGCAATTGTTCCCTTCTGGTTTTGAAGGTACTTTGTTTGTCTACCCCATTCATTGGCCTGAAATCAGCAAGGCCTCAGATGGCTGTTGCTATGGCAACTCTGTTCATTCAACACTGGCATATAATGAAGACAATGTGTTTTCCATTTAGATGAGTTTTAGAGCAAAAGAGAGAAGACTCCTGCTTAACAGTCCCTGAGAATACCAGGGTAATATAATCAGGGGTTCTGTAGTACCAGCAAAACCATGATGTGCGACTGAAAGAGGGAAAGAAAGAAAGTTACACTGATATTTCACAAGAATTACAGCACTGGGCAAATTAATCAACAGTATGACCGCATTTCTTTACTCTTTAAGACCTTCTCCACTGAGAATAATTCAGAAATAAATGTTTTGCTCATACTTCTTCCTAGCCAAGTGGCAATTTGGACAGTACTGACCTGCTAATAAGACACCTAAAAGCTTTTTTCTCTCTCCCTCTACTTCCTTAAGAAAAGGTGCACTTTGAAAGCATAATTGAGATGTGTGGGTATGTGCTTGTTTTTAAAACAAGTTTTCGTGAACACTGACAGGCAGAATTACCAATGCAACAACTTTCTCTGCCCCCTCTCATCTGCTGGGTACTGGCCACATAGGCTACATCTGCAAGGCAGAGGGGGTCCCTCTACAGCAGCGCTGTGGATCCATGCTACTCACAGAAACAAGGAACAGAGTTATTAAAGAAAAGGCTCTTTGAATACAGATATGATTCACTTTACTCATCCATCCCTAAGATTTTTCCACCTACCTCAGTTACGTTAGAAATAAGTGTAACTAAGTGCATGTCACCCACTGGGCCTTGCCGTGCAATTACTGCCGTAATTATTGTTACTGATGGCCATTACTGAACAAGGTATTTTAAGAAAGATTCTTACAAACACAAACATTCCCAAAAAACATATATCACAGAAACCTGTTTACTCCTTTAATCCATGAAGTCCAGACATTTCCTCTCTCTCCCACTTCTCCTTTCTTCTCTCTTGCTCTCTCACCACAAGCCTTTTCCTAACTTTTTACCTGGTTACCTTGTGGACTTCACTCAGGAAAAAAAAAATAGGGATTTTTTTGAGATCTTCAGCAATAAAAACAACAAAGAGGAAAATGGAAACTAGGCATTATAAGTTCTTCTATTTACAGTGGAAACAGTGACTTGAAAAGATTTCTCTTTTCCACTGTTTTTGCAGAGCAGCAGGGAGCAAACACTTCCTGACAGGAAAGCCAGTTTTCCAAACCCAAATTAAGTCCAATGTTTTAAAATTCTTCAAACAGGAAGCATCATGTCTTCAGTTGACATGTCCTTCATTTAATCAGTTTATTTCCTCCTTATTTCGAGGAGGTGAGTGGGTTTGGGACTAATTTTTTTTTTCTTTTCTTTTAGGAATCATACTTATGCCATTTTTTTAAATGGCAGAGTACAAAAGACTAACAACAAGCTGCAGAAAAGATACAGGACCTACATTTATCTAACCAAGTTTTTTTTACATTGCTGAAGCTAACATTTCCAGGAATAAGGAAATGGCCCATTTTAATACACAGGAGGCTCTCTTTGCACATGGAAGGGCTGTGGAATGGAAGCGGAGAAATCCTGGGGGTTCTCGTTGATTTCAGTCTTTGCATAACAGCAATTTGTGAAATCGTGCACATTCAACTGTGACTTGCAAACTGTCCCAGGATTTTGAATATCTGTGCCACCAGCTTGCTTAAAATCTCTGAAAACAAGTGTAATATTCTCCACATAGATATCCACAGTAAGATGTCTGCTATTTCTAATTATGTCCCCAATGTAAGGTTTATATGGATGGAGCCAACTAATATCTCTGTTATCCAAGTGAGCTGGGTTTGATGGATTATAAAACTTGGTGACTACACATACATTTTACAACAGTATCCAAGGAGGAGGAAGATGTTATGTCAAGATCTGTGTTTGTTCCTTTGCACTTCTACAGCTGAAGAAAGCAGTCATGTTTATGTCTGTCAGATCTTTTCTGGCTCTTCACTTGTGCTGACAGCCTACAGCCTTGCTTCAGTTCCTACAAAGCTCAAAACCTGCAGCTGCACTGGCTGGCATGCCTTTTCTCATTCCTCCCCTCCACCCTTTATCTTCCCCCTCCTCACTCCCCTCATCTTTATTTCTAAACTTTTTTTTTTTTGTCTAGATCAAAAGCATGTAGTCACCAAACCTAACTGGGCTCCAAGAAGAGACAAACACTGAATTTTAAGGCACAACTACTACAAATACGTTGTACATGCATGTATACACACACACTTTCCACTTCTGATTTCAAACAACCAACTCCTACTCTGAAGACCAGCTACTGTACTGATCTCACTTACTGTCAGAATACCATAAACACAGCCATCATTTATGCATGGAAGACAGCAATATAAATCTAGACAAGCCCAGAGTACTTGAATGTGGATTGTCACTTCAGACCTTGAGATGCAGCTCTTCGGCTCCTGCCAGCTAAGTCAAAATTCAAGAATACAATTTCCAACATAGGAAATGACGGACAAAGCCATTTTGTAGTGTTGGCCCAACCAAAGGGTAGTTTTGTTTAAATCCAGTAATGGAAGTTTCTTAAAAATATTGTAAGAAATAACACCAGTTCTTACAGAAATCTCTGTATTTCCTAGAAGTTATAAAACCACAGCCAGCTTTTTCATTTCAGGGTCTGCATGAAGAACAGTATTACAGAGTAACTGTACTGGCAAATGAAGTTAGGTTGAAGCTCTTGAAGCATTAGACGTAAACTTCACAATAACATTCCAGTCAAACTATTAATGAAAGGATTTGTTTGTTTTCTTTCCTCCTCTCTCCTGTGGAGATAAAACTACAGTAGAAGAGTGGTGAGCGGGGCAGAGCTGCAAAAGAGCAGGACACAAACCAAGAGTGGAGCGTGCAACAGCAGAGGGTTCAAAAGGAAAATCTGCTGGTTTTCCTAGATTCACAATGTCCCAGTTAATCCACACAGACAAGACAGCAGCAGTAAGCACTACTCCCTCAGAAACAACAGCAATTTCAAGAAGATTCAGCAACGAGTGTGCAGTGTACTTCAGTATTGCTTGTCACTGTTTGTACCATGCTGGTGTCTCAAGGCTCCCGGCACAGACCAGTGCACCAGCGCAGGAAGTGCTGCAGGGGCCTGACTGTAAATGTGAGTAATCCCACGAACATCAAGGGATTATTCTCCATGGTTCAGCCATCTCAGTCTTTGCACGCAAGGTTGGGGAGAGGATAAAGTGGCTCTGCAGCCTGTAACGCAATGTGTGCGCATCCAGCCGTGTGACACAGGAATGGCACCAGCCTTCAGCTAGGAACGTGTCCCCAAATGGGGTTAGTTTAGGTGCAAGCAAGCCTAAATTAAATTAATTCATACATCCTTGTGGGCTGAGCACCTCTCCCTCCAGCAGCTGAGGACCCTGTGGCATGCAGTGCAGCTGCAGAGCCAAAGTTAGTAGGTCAGGCTTCTGCACCAGCAAGAGCTCCCTGTGCCACACTGTCAGGAGGTGAGGAAAAGGGAAACAAATGCCAGCAAGATCTTCTGGGCTTTTTACCTTATGCCCTGCACAGGAAAGGGAATCACAGGAAGATGGGGCACAGTGGGGTTGCTGCTCTGAGATATTTTAGATTCCTAACTCCTTTTATCCCTCCTAATTCATAAACTTGTGCTTTCCTCAGCAGTGATGCTGCTTCTGCAAAAGGCCGAGCACGGGTGCATCCCCTGTGCTGAGGGGAGCAGGGACAGGACAGTCCCTGGTCCCAGGCTGGCAGCAGGAGCCAAAGATGGAAACACTGGATATGAATAAGCAGAAGGCCTTGAAACAGAGGCAGGCACAGAGCAAAACATGAAAAGATAGGGAGCTGCTTAGAAGGAAAAGTGGCAGTGAACCCCTCAAAGGCATGCTGGGAATTCCTTATGTAAATGATACCAAAACTGAAAAATTCTTATTTATATAAACAAAAGGAAGTAATTTATTAGCTGATGTTTACTGTCCTCATTCCTTCTGCTTCTATGACACTGTGATAATGTATATCAGCTTCTGATCTGTCCCAAAGTAGCAGTAGTAATTTGCACTGAAACACTGCAGGTACTCGAAAAAAGAAAATATTTTCTTTATATTTGAAAAATAATTTTTCCTTTTATCATCTATGCATGTCAAGTGGCTCTCAAACTGCAGCCAGGTCATAGGTGGGGTGCCTCCCAGTAATATCATAAATAACTGAAAGAATTATTTCAGCACAAATGGTTCAAACAGTGAAAATAAATTTGTTCTTTTCACTAATGCGCTAACAACACAAGCAACAGCATAGGTTTGATGATTCAATGTTTACAAAATTATGTTTGCAAAAATTGCCAAGGAGCTTTTAAATTCAGACAAAAAATAATGTTTTCATTTAGGAAGTTTCAACTCTAAGTAAGCTGATTAGCCCTTAAATGTTTGGACTTGGTAACCCTGTGCTGGTTTTGTTAGAACAAACTGCTGAACACCACTGTCTTACTGAACGTCCACTCAGAATATGACATGTTCAAGTAAAAATAGAGTACTTTTTCCCATCATATTCACAAATGTAGATGTCATTTTCACATCATTAATTCTTCCTTATCACAGGAACAATTACTGAACAAATTGGAAACTGAGATTTTTCAATCCAACAACAAGAATTTTCATCAAAATTATACAGATACATACATAAGTCAACAGAATTCAAGACATCATTAGGTAATTAAGCAATTTAAATATTAAGCACAAGGTTCTTAATACTCTATGTTCTTGCTAACCATAATGTGAGAGTCATCACTATGATGAGAATCTAGAGCAACAGATAATTCTTTTGTAGGGAACGGAGGTAGGTGTTCAGTAGCTCAATGTTATTCCTTCTGTGTTACAACACAGGGTACCAGCTCACAAGTGCTGCCTAATAAAGATGTTACAACACCAGCAAACATCATGGCTAAACTAAATCCCAATGTAAACTACTGTTAGAGGGGTATTACATTGTTTTCATTTGCTCTGAGTTGCAGACTTTAGGATAATAATATTGCTCAGTAATAGCAATAGGTTAATTTCATGTTGTAACACCCTAATGACTTTATTGTTTCACTTCCATTCCAATTTCAATAGCTATTACCATTTAAACACCTGTATTATCAAAGTGTTGTGGTTGAGTACCTTCTGGATAATTTACTTACGTTACAAAAGACTAATTCAAAGGAAAGCTATACGTTTCTTTAACTGTTGCACCATTTATCTTTTCACCAGAAGCAGAATCCACCAGGAATGCATGTGTTGATTACAGCCACCAGCCTACACACATACTTCAGTTCATGTGCGGGACGTATTTCCTTCAACATGATGACAGGGGAAAGGGGGAAGGAGATGGGGAGAAAATAACATGAATTTTTACTTCGGAAAGCATTTCTAAAAAATTTTCAGAACAGCAAGTTCTTGTTACACACAAGAAACTGAAGCTTCTCAGACAGAGATGTTCAAGTACTACATTTAGGTCAATGGTCTACCAACATAAGAATCAACTGCTTCCTCCATGGAGGCAAGCAACAGCATACAGATCTGAATTTCATGAGTGACTATTAAATGTCAAATTTGTACACACCAGGTGATCTGGACACCGAAAGAACAGGATAAGCTATAAAAGTAATATACAACTTATCAGAGAAAATACATCCCTATCTGTCTTCAATAACATTAGATGGCCAGACGCACTCAAAAATTCTCCATCACTGATAAATAGTATTATAATTAATAACAATTATTATGAGTTAAAATGTCTTATCAACTTTTCTTTTCAAAAAGAGGTTCCATATTTTTTTTAAGTTTATCTTAACGAAGTACCTCAAAAAACCCCCAATGCTTAAAAAGCATTTTCAAAATCAACTATTTTCCAAACAATTAATGCACTGAAATTTCTTTTATCACAATTTATTTAATAGGGAATCTCTCCCAAGAGCGATGTGAAAGTTTAAAATACCCACATATCAGTGTCTTCTAAAAACCATCTGATCTGAACTGGAGACTCTTAGGGCTGGTGACCCCAGTACAGGTAAACATCCCTTATATGGTAATACATACTATTTACCATTATTATGAAACACCACGAAAGTTCTGTTGTACTAAACACTTTATCTTTTGTCCTCTCAAAAGTTTTGGGGCTAAGATTTTCATGGCCATAATAAAGCTGTGGTAATTAGATTCCCTGTAGTGGTTATGTTTAGGAAAAAAAGCCTACCTTAACCCTTTCTACTCCATATTCTGTATGCTTTAGTCTTGCTTCAGGACTCAAATCTCATTTTTACAGGCTGTTATCCATAAAAGTGAACAATTTGCAATTGCTTTAATTACACGTTACATGAAAATAATATTCAAGATGTACAAGGCATCATGAGAAAGGTGTACACTGAGATCTAAAAGTACAAGAAAAAATTATTAAAAAAAAAAAATCATCTTTTCTGATCCAAAATATTTTAGGGAAGTCTGACAAAATACCGAGCTCTCTGCTGCTTTTCTTAAAAAAATTCTGTATTGATATTTACCCACAAACAGATACTAAAGCTCTGTGAACTTCTGCGGTTAGTATAGAATGCAGAGAAGCATTTTTAAATGGGAAGTTCCCCCTGCTGAAATTTCCAGTAGAGATATCTACATGCCTTCCTTATCACTTTTTTTTTTTTTCTTCAGGTAGGTAGCTAAATGAGGGCTTTTTAACATAAACACAAAATATGTTTGTGCTGCACCAGCATGAAATGTAAAGGCTAACTCTTTCTGGTTAAGAAGTGTCTGAACTACGTCTATGTATCTCCAAACATTTGGATAAGCATGTAAGTAAAGACCTCAACTGCCAACACTCAAGTTCACGTTCTCTTTTTGCCAACTCCAGAAAGATCTGGTAGGACTTTGCCAACCCACCCAGCTAAAATAGATTCCAAATATATCCAGCTAACAACCTCCGATTAGAAGACTAAAATTGGTTTTTGTAAAGTGTACATATTACTGACACAAAAGGGAAGAGCTTTATGTTTTAACTGAACTCAAGAGTTTTGATTTTTTTTTTTTAAACTCTTTCACTTGTCCTGTCGTTCAAGTAATTTTCTTTGCTATCATCCACCAAATATGTTGGGAAAGGACATAAAAAGGTTAGAAAGATGAAGAGGGGGAGAAATTGTTTCTATGCAATACTCAAACCTTGACATTGATTAGTAAGTCAGAATCAATAGTAATTTCTCCCATATATAGTATTATTGCCTTCGTGTAAAGTATAGTAATTATTTCCATAGTCCAATGCCCAGGCTTATTCTCAAAACAGGAAGATGTTTACATAACGGTTTTGAAGGGAAAAAAGATTTATTTCAGCCTCCTCTAATTAACAGTATTGACCAAATTACAGTGGTTCATTTGTTCTACTACATAAAAAACAACTGTCCTGTGGTTAAAAAAAAAAAAAAAAGGCAAAAAGCTCTATTAACTTTTCATTTCCGTTTTCAAATGTATGTTTATAGAATATTTAAATTTGCTGTATTTTTCCTTAGTACACACAATGACTAGTGTGCATTCTCTCCTGTGCTCCCCCCATTTACCCACTTCATTCACATTCCATCCTGAACCTACATTATAATTATAATTATAATTATAAATTTACATTATAATTTAAGAATTTTTGTGATTGTCTATGGATAATAAATAGAATCACTAACTTAACACTGTGAAAGAACTAACACTGAGTTCCTTTGCTTGTACTAAAAAATGCATAAATTTGGTTTGGAGCATGTGAAAGGGCCAGGATGCGGGATGCAGCACAAAGCTCTAATTAGAGAATGGCTTTTGAAAATACTATTTCTACATTTAAAGCAGAAAAAATAATATTGCATTTCTTAGGAAGAGAACTTGTTTAATAAGGATTTTGCATTTGATTGGAACATTACAAAGGTTCTTGAAGAAATTCATATGCACTGAATTAATTACTTGAAGTGACCAGCACTCAAACAGGAAATCTCCTAAGGATGCAACAGCAAAGCATACTACTGTGTTTAGTGTGACATGGATTTCAGCACAAGCTCAGGCTCAAGAACTATACTAGAGCCTCCACATGCTGCAATAATTCACATCTTGATGATAAATTTCTGAAGGGAGAGAGGGGGAAGTGGGAGGGGGGAGAAGAGAGCTTTGCTTAGGTTAAAAACACCTCTATAGGCAAAACAGGGATATTGGCAAACAGCCTCAACATGAAACTGAAAACCTCTCTGTTGAAAATAACTTCTTGTTGCATAGGAAATCTACAGAACTCTGCATCAGTTGACTGCTAAACTAGTCTTGTTCTTCCTCTGTCTCCAATTCTTAATTGTATGTCACAGCAAAACCCCTCCATCTCAGCATCCAAAGATTCCCACCAGTTGTGCCTCCCAACCCAGAAGTAATCTGCTTAACATTCAGCTTTGCCAACAACTGCACAAGGAGACAGCTGCCTTAAAAAAAGGAAAACAAAACAAAACAAACTTTTTTTAATGACCAAGTCAGTTCACTATTGTTTTCCCAAGACTCAGTTCTAATTATTTTCCAGCATGGCAACTTTAAGGAAACTAACACATACGGAACAGTCTCCTACAAAGAAAATACAGTGTCAAATTTCAAGGAAGGCATCGCATGCAATTTTGCAGCGTTATGGTCAAACTCTGGATATCAAAGTGCATTTGGTAGTTGGATGGCATCATGGCCACTGGGGATAACCCAGGGTTCAGCAGGCTTCCCTGGGTCAGGATGGTGGAATGATACATGCCAGTACAGTCATCTGTCCAAGGGCCACCTATGAGGTAGCCTTTGGACACACCACCTAAGCGTGCACAGGAATTTTTGGCATCTGAAACAGTTGTGATTCAAAACTTGCAAGTGCATGCAAACTTTTTTTTTTCTCTTATCTGAGAGACTAAAATGCGAAGTAAAAAAAAACCTAACTCCAATTCGTTAAAATACTTTATGAAAGTGCACACAGCATTTTCCTTTTCTCACTCTCTGTAATGAACAGCAACACTACAGCACACACTTCCAGAGGAATAAAGCCAGACCAAATCTTTGATTTTTGTCACTCTCAGAAATACTCCTAGAGCACTTCAGCTCTTGCATGGCTTTCTTCCTGGCCAGAGCCAGTTATTGCTGGAAGGGAGCCAATAACTTCTCATGCTTCTCAAAGCAAAGCAAGTTACCTGAGCTCTCACTAGCAGTGAGCCTCTGACAAAGGCAGTGCTGTAGAAAACATTGTTCCTATGTAAAGCAGCAAGGTAGAAAATTTACCGTCATTATACCGGCCACAGAAGATTTTGGTACACATATCAGCAACACCCAAATAAGAGTTTAGTGTAAGATTCAGTGAAGTCTGGCCAGAGATGACATACAATAACAACAGATGAATATGATTATTAATAAAGTTCAGCATCACTCAGAGCAGCCTGGGCATGGGAGCTCTGGCCAGACTGCACCTCATCTCCAACTAACAGAAACTCTGTTTGGGGGCCACCAGCCATAACAGAGCTCAAATCTCACTCTTGAAGTATTCCACGGTTTCTCACAGTGAAAAAACGGTATTTAGGAGATTCATTTTCCCTTGGTGTGCCCAGACTGTCATACAGAGTGCCTTCAATTAAATGTTGCACATAAACACTTTCCAGTCCAGCTCAGTATGTTCTAACCTGATTCTCTGAAAATGACATGGAGAGTTTTCAGCTGTAAGCACCATTTCTTGTACTGTATTATTTAATTAGTGAAAAGGAGCTGGTCATAGACCCAATAAAGCACTGCAGTCACTAATTCTCTTGACTCTTATCCGACCTTCCAAGTGAAAAGATAAATACAGGAATAATTATTGGTGGTACTTTCCTTGATGTTAACAGTTTTCCACAACTTGAGTAAGTAAAACATGATTCTGTATAACTGCACAACAATGCAGTCACCAACAGCATTCACTCATTACCGATTTATCCTCAGACTGATTTTACCAAGTGAATAATGTAATGATGAAGAAGTCTAAGACCTCTATTTGAGACTTGAATTAAGATCTGGTAACCTAACTAAACTATAAGAATTTTTTGCTGTTAGTCACAGTGTTTCTTTACCAGGAATCACAAAATTAAACAAAAAAAGCATTAAACTTTAATACTCCAAGTTTTCACTTAATCCTGGGCAGCAAAGTAATTTAATTTCCCAGTGCCTGGTAGTATTTCTGCAAGACACCCAATCTTGACTTCACACACTGCTCAAATTCTTTAGTAATAGTGCCAAGAGGTGGAGATAAATCACATACCTGTTAGAACAACATGATTTAAAACTTTACAACAGAACAAAGCTCCTGTTGTACCATCTGGTTAATAAGCTGTCAGTTCACTTATTAAGAACTATAGACATCTGATGGAAGGTGGGAAAGCATCTGACAGCCCATCACATTTCTAATTCTAAGGTACATCCTGTCTTTCAGTAAAGTTTGAATAAAACAATTCCACATGCCAGGTTTGCAAGTGAGCTATACAAAGAACAAAGGCACTTGGGAGGAAGCTTGTAAAGATCTAAAGCTTTGCGGAGTACCTAGAGGACTGTATCTATAACGAGACACTGAATCAGTCTCATTTCCTGAGCCACCCTTCCTAGTGCATTTTCTCCCATCCCTCCTTCATCCCATACTACCTTCTTCAGCACAAGGAGGTTCTGAAGCAGGTTTACAAAAGGTAATCACTGCAGGAGGGAGGGAGTTTTTCATCTCCAAGGCTAAATGGATGAAGCTGATCTTAATGGATAACATCTGCAACTGCTCTCAGGCTGAGGAGGGGGTTTGGACTAGCTGAGGAACAAAAACAAGTCGCAACTTAAGCCTAAGAAAAAATGGTGGGGGAAGAGGGAAAGAAAAAAAACATAAGAATTGTGATTCTTGGCTGTCCAAAGTATCCTCTGGAAAAAAGGAGTTCTTACCTTAGAGGAGCTGAAAGTGACAAAACCACAACATTTAGTACCCTTATTGGATGTTTACTACATCCTCACCAGGATCTTCATTAAAATCCTATTTAGGATTAAGTCAGTGGCTGGTTGCAAGGGTAAAGTGGCACCCCTGGGATGTTGCCCAATGTGATTAAAAAGCACAGATAGCAGTGCCACAAATTGTAGCTTTTTCAACTTGAATATCCCTGTGGTTTTGTTTTCATTTTTAAGGAGATGGCAACACACCTTTTGCTAGAAAATATACTGACCGTTACGAAATACCTTCTGTTAGAAGAGAAAAGGTGTGCAGCACTAGCCTGCGGGACTGATGCTGACACAAGCAGCTCTTCTGCTCTGACAAAACAGCATCATCACCAGCAACGTGATAGTTGGGATCAGGGAAACCAGTTCTATTTCTGAATGTTTCAAGTGCCATCATAACTTTTTCTGGAATGCAAAAAAGCATAACACAGTCTTCCTTGTATTACAGTGATGCTGGAATACCACATCTGAATAACGTTCAGACATATGTAAAAGATCCAAGTCCATCTGCTGCCGAAGTCTTTACAGGCCTCAGCTTTATTTTCAAGCTTGTCAACTGGCAGGAAAGAAATTGTTTCACCTACATTGGTAGGACAAACACTAAGTCACAAAAAGATCCAGTGATTTCCCCAAAACCACACAAGAGAGCCTGACAGAGCCAAAACTTAAGCTATGTATCCTGATCAGAATAGGCCTATCAATCATAAAAATACCTACTTCTAACTTTTGTCAGAAAAGGGAGTTTTGCCAAGATTCTTTGACTTACAAGGCTCCAACACTTGGAGAGTTCCTGGAGCTGGCTTAATCCCCATGGCACGGCTAGTCCTTTTTTAGTTATTTGATTGACATCATAGCTCTGAGTCAGGACTGCACTACCATATGTGATTAGGTTCACACTAAGTACTCCACAAAATAACATCAAGACTAAAGTTAAACATGTGTTCACGTGCTCTTCTAAACTCTCATCTTAACAGTGACACATGAGTAAATATTTTTATAACTGAAAAATCTCAAAACCTTTACCAGCTCTTAATCCCTACCATTTTAGGCAGTATTATTTAAATGCATAAAGTTTAGTTACTTTATATAATAACAGAGCATACAAATTTCTTTGTTATAAAGATATGAGCATGTTTCCCTTTTTGTAACTAGCTAATGCAAAAGGGACGAGAACTTGCATTTTATCACTAAGCATTACAAAACAGCACTTTTTGAAACTGTTGTTTATTCACTGCCTTAAAACCAGAACAAATGCTAATAGCAGAAAAGGGAAGATACACTTGCTCTCCTTGAACTGTAATCTTTTGGGGGTGGGTTTGTTTTCAAATGCAAGCACCATATAAGAACAAGCTAACTTGCAGAAACATACTACCTCACAATGGTTTTTGAGACTAAAAATAAACAAACAAAAAGTGACTGTAAAATATGACATAACAGTTGCAACATGTCTTTTGGTAAGTTACTAGTAAACCTTTTCTTAAAATTGCCTATCAGTTACAAATTCTGTCAAAACAAACAAGCTTGCCAAACAGCCTTCAAACCTCAAGAGAGGAAGAGCAGGGTAAGGGATAACCTTCTTGGGAGCTTCCTTCCTACCTGCTGGGATCTGCGGGACCCTTTCATGGAGAGCCCTTTCACAGCAACATCAGGTCACACAAAGCTGATGTTTCCAGGATGGTTAAAAAAAGTCCTACCAGAACCTAAACTGAATGGCTTTATCTCTAAACTCCTGAAAATACTTTTTAGAAACCGAGGCACTAAAGCTTCATGAGAATTCCATACAGGCAGCCTTCTGCTTGCATGCAGCTCCTTGTTGGATCAGGACCCAGGATTATTGATCTATACAGGCTGTCCTGATGAAATAAAGTTCCCTCAAAAAACATTGGTTTAATATGAAATATTTTAAGTATTAAGGCTCCCTGCCTTAGACACTGAAAGGTTCACAGGTCCCCTAATTAGCAGTATCAAGACTTGCTCTTGAATCACTGACTACAATAAGCCAGGGTCTTGGGTCAGGACTGCCCTATCACTGTGGCTCCTCAGAGCCCAAGTGACAATGCAGGTACACTGATATTTTTGTTCCTGAATGGTGTTGCTGACAAAGCTACCGAGAAACTGAAGGATGACAACATTCTGCTTCATTTAAGAGACATCAGTTTCAAAGCAATTTTTTTGTAAAACTTACTTGCTCATAGGCAATTTGAAAGACTTCGGATTTCCAGTTCATTTGAGGTGGAAGCTCAGACTGCCTGAAAAATCTTACTTCTCGTATTTCTCAATTACAAAATAAGGAATTTTCAAGGTTTTAAACTCACAGTGTGTTCTGCTATAAACACAGGATGGCAACATATGAGACTATCAAAACATACAGAATATTTTAAACATGTTACCATCATCTTTTATGATTTTGAGATGCTAATGGCGTTAAATGTTGAAATGCTTCTTCAAATAAGAGAGCAGAATGCTGTTCAGAATCTTATGCCTAATATATCTGCCATTCATATAGGAGCGTGTTGCCCAGTCTTCTCTTCTCAAATCACTTCTGTAACTTCAGTGTTGCAGATTTATTGAGAATAGAAATGAGGAGGGAGGGTAGAAGAAACCAAAATCACTCTTCAGTTCTCAAAATGCTTTAAAATGTTTTATATATCACAGCAAATTTTCCTTTTCCAAAACCCAAAATGTGCATCTTTTTTCAGGCACCATTAATTGCCACTAGCACTATGCAAATGTCTAAACTCTCAGAGGTTTGGGCTGGCTTCCAGCTGACATACTTAGCAGCATCTCTTTGGTCTAGAAATCCTGGGAGAGTTTCAATTCTTCCTAGTTCCCAAATGCTCACAAGTATTTCAAGAATAGCCTTTTTCTGTGGTGCTTCCTCTTTCCTCTTCCAAACAAACCCAGCAGTTCAGATGCATGTGAAAAATGCTGTAAAATAACTCTTGTACCTTCCTCAACCACCTAAAGAGGATCAAAGTTTGGGATAAAGGTTTGCTTTTTGAAGCAATGGTAACCAATGAACGCTCTTTGCAAAAGTTCCCTTCACATTACAGCTCAAATGGGAGCATCTAAATCTCCTCTTCCTGGAGTTGCAAAATCTTGTTGCACTTGCACCTCTTACAGCAAAGGTCAGAATCTAGCAGAGTCACCTGCTATGCTATCTCATTTACAAAAAGAGGTATCTTTTCCAATATTTCCCTCATAGGAGTTATTGAAGCCAGTAGCCAATTTCTACCTTCAACCTTCTGATAACCTTGCAACTTAACCACTGCCCTGCAAGCAATTGGGCCTTGATGTTCATTGATTTCAGCAAGAAGCAGGTTTTTTACAAGGATGCATTATCTTCCCAAACTGAGAAAGATTTATATAATGAAACTTTGATGAAAATCAGCTCTTGAGAGCAGTTACAGGACAAACTCAAAGGTCTGAAAAACTCTAAGTGAGGCAACAAATTGGTTTAAAAACATGTTTGATATGATACCTACTGAGGCCAAAAATTTTCACTGTATCATGACTGATTTCAGCAGATGTACGTTCCTATGCTTGGCCTCAAATATAGACCCCTTGTATTTGAGAAATTAAGGGATAGCCTAAAGTTTTTCTGATCTTGTAACAGAACAGCAACAATGCAAAAATTTTATTTCATGAAGAGAGGAAATGTCAACAAAAATAGGTTGCTTTAAAAAGAAAAAATCATGTAGAGGCTTTTGCTGCCAATGACTCTTTTTTCCTAAACCATCCACAAGTGCTTCACAGACTGCAGTGATTTCAGCCTTTGCTGAAACATGTTTCCACTGAAAACCACCACTGCATCATCACTCTTCTGTAGCAGTCTCAGCTAAAGGCTTAATGTATAAGTTGTCACAGACAGACCACTACTACAAAGTCTACTCTGTCAGCAGCATTATTTTTTGGTTTGTCATTCATAGCAGGTCAGCAGCTGCTTGGTGAGCAGCTCTGCCAACCCTGCTGCAGCAGAGCAAGCTACTGAGAAAGGGACCAGACAGCTTGAGGTGAAACCAGCTCAGCCATCCCAGGACAAGCCGTGCTTCCTCATGAATCACAGCCATTAGTCACACACAACACAAACAGCACGTGTTTGAACGGCAGCCTGCTTTGCTGGGGACCAGCTGCATGCTAACTTTTACAAAGGTGCTCATTAAAGCCTCCGTTTCCTTTTGTCTTTCAGGTCTGGTAGTGCTCTCATACCAGCCTGCTTTGGAAAATTACTGCTTCCGTGAAAGCTTTGGCTTTTGGAAGAATAAGGTAGGTTGTCTAAGCAACATTTGGGGCCTTTCCAAATGGCTGCTCATAGCCGAAAGTCAGTGTAGTTGCAATATGGCATATCCCCACTAACACACACGACCTACAATGGTTTTATTGCGTGATTGGCAAATGCATTATTAAATCTGCCTGCATTACAGCAATGCTATGAGCTAATGAGCAACTTTTTCTTTACAAATATACCCCAAAAAACCAACTATGCTTACAATCTAAGAAGACAAGAAAAAAAAGGTAGTGTTGTTACTCCTCTTTTAGACAGTGGGACTGAATGACCTGCCTAAGGTCCCACAGCTATGGCAGCAGTACTTCGCTAGTGTGTCAAGCACAAAGCCCCCATTCCCACCACAACACCACAGGACACTGCTTGCTGGCTTTGGCAACCTGATCTGTGGTCTCCACTGTCAAAAACTGCTGCACCAAGTGCTCTAATCTAGCAGTTCTAGGAAAGCAAAAAATCCCAAATTTGTTAGTAAACCAGTCAGCATCTTTCTAGCATCACCTTCATATTAAATGTAGTTAGGAAGTAATTATCAGCAAAGACCTTAGTCAATACCCCCACTGCTATCAGCAGTCACACCCAAGAACAAACAAGCACAGCACATAAAAATTATTCAAAGTACTTTGAACCACACGAACATTACATTGTATTCATGTCACGTATGTTCTCCTTCTAGTGTCTTAATTTTTTACTTTTTCAATTACTGCATCACATGACATCTTTTAAAAGCTTCAACAAATTAAACAGCTTGACAGAAATATTATTGGAGACTCTTGGCTCTATGCAGGAGCATAGATTAGACTGACATATTTATCCTTTCTGACATTATAAAACATTTAAAAAATAATCTTTCTTATGTTATTTTGAATTAAAGTGTTATTTTGTAATTAAAGAGTCAAATCCTATAATTAAGTGACTATCACCTGGAAATCTTATTTCTCTCCCTTTTAAAATTTGGTAGTATGTTAGTAGCAGAAACCTTGAAAGATATAATTCCAGTGTCCTGAATGCCATAAAAGAAAAAACAAACAAACAAACAAAAAACAACCAAAAGCCCCACAAAAAACACCAACATGAAACAAAAAATACTCTTCTAAAATAAACAAACAAAAAACCCAACCAAAACCTCCTTAAATAGAAACAAACAAAAAGATGTGCTCCTCTGCACTTGTAAGCTTTTCCAGAGAACAGCTGACAGAACTGCAATCAGAGGCAAGTAAGGTTTTCCTCCCAACAACATGCAAATCCATGAAATTTCTAATATTAAACCCTGCAAAAGACAGAGCTGAATTTCCATAAATCAAGCGCGCTGCTAATCAAACTCAGAGTAGGGAAAGAGCTCAGTCTGTGGCCAGCCGCACTGGCAGAACCCTTGTGACACGCTGCGTTACACAACGAGCTCTCCTTCCACGCGGACAAGCAGCTTCTCCGTGCAGCAGCGTCAGCAAGTGGCCTGGATGCAAGTCAGTGAACTGGAAGGGAGAGTCTCCTATGTGAAGTTCCCTTCCAGTGTCAACACAAGCATGAAGGGTATCAGTTCAACATGAGAGGTGAACCGGAATGCGAGCTTCGTCACATGGAATAAGCCAGTTACTTCCCCAAAGCAGCATGAGGTGTGCGTGTTAGCGTGTACGTGGATAACAGTTACCACATTGATCAGCTACTTCTGAATGACAAGTCTTCCCCCGAGAAAGCATATATTGCGACCGCAATGTAAATACACTATGTACCAATGCCACAGAAAAATCTCTAGTTTAAGGTAAGGGAAAATATTGGGTTTTGTATTTTAGAATGCATTTGCCAAACTTTTCAATGGCTATATAGGCACTCACAACACTTACTTATCTGAATATACAGCACATTTAAAGTTAGGGGTTTTTTTGCTGGCAAGAACGAGACTAGGAAGGCGACAGAGCAAAGGAACATTTTCACAGCTGAGTTGGGAACCAGAGCAGGAGAAGAAGGTTAAAACAAAATCCCCATCTCCATCAAAGGCTAGTGTTGCAGAAAAAAACCCTGCTACTCTTATTTCTATTATTTGTTTTACAATAATATCTGTAAGACCCTTTGCCAGATACAAAAGCAAACTGCAACAAGCATTCTCCCAGCAGAGATTTATAATCTAATAAGAGGATATGGCATAGGTGAAGAGACTTGTCCAAGGTCACATAGTAGATACACGGCACAAATAAGGATGTCAATACTTCCTGACACACTCTCTAGTCCCTTGCCATCTAATTCACATTGCCTCCCTACACCTTGGGTTCTTTGCTTGTTTGTCATCAATTTAAGGCAGCAGGAGGGGGGGATGATCCTTCAGACAACTATGAGCCTATTTTGCTGATAAAATGAAAGGTTTCAATTTATCTTTAAAGTGAACAGTTGCAGTACAGTCTTTATTTGCTATTACCACAAAATCAGAACAAATTACACGAATAAATGTAATTTTATGTAATCAATTTAATTTCACAACAAACATATGTAAAAATCCTTTTACTTTTAAGATTGATTCTTAAAAATTGCAAAATCTACACTGATCTTCCTTTTGTGATATTTGTGGCTACTAATTTTCAACAGACACGTTTTAAGGAGATCTAAAGCCTTAAGAAACATAAGCTTAACTATCTTCCTTCCCTGCCTGTCTTTGTTTACCATGTAAATTGCCACCCACACACTTTCCCATATAGAGCACAGTGGGCTACTATTCACCAACACTGAGCTTCAGCAAATGCAGCTCCTGTCCCCAGCAGGAATAAGGTTATGCCTGGAGTTCGCTCTTTAAGTCGCATAAATTTATCTGGGGGTAACAGGAAAAAGAGGCCTGATAAGAGTCACTGAGCTAATCCGACTTACACCTAATGGACTTCAGGGTGGGGGAATGGAGGGAGACGCAGGACAGAAAATGCACAGAAAATAGACCATCCCAGGGAAAGTCATTTTAACCTCATGAATTTTTATTTTCCTGGGGTTCCTTAATGACATATATAACCTACAGGCTATACTATGCATCCAAAACCATGTTAAATCAAGAAACTGAAAAATAACCCAAAGCTCCAGAACTATACAGGTTTAAACTCCTCAAAGCAACAGGAATTGTTCACAGATATTTGAGGGATCTTGTCTTTTAGAATATTTTCTTCCTTTCCAATACCCTAACAAATGCTATGCAACCTTGAAATCCATTTATGAGGCGCTGTCCTATCCCTGTACAGACACTCAGTGAAGGCACACAATGTTGCTGACTTTCTCAGATAAGCGTCAACATTCATATTTTTATGTACTCAACATCCATCTGTGTGCCTGCGAGCCGGGGGTTTACCATACGGGCAGGGAGCTCCAGCAGCAGCTCAGTGCTCTCCATTTCCTGCAGGAGCTGCAGGAGGGAGAGGGGGTGGGGAAACCTTCACAGGGCTCAGTTTTCTTTTTGGTTAAAGCACTACCAACCTCAGGAGAATACAAACTGTAAGACCTCTACATTGCTATGTACCACAGCCCGTGGAGGAAAAAACAGAAACACACACACAACCCCACAAGCTTTGCATGAGGAAACATATTTTATTCGAAGATCTCAATGCAAGGTCACTGCAGGAGAATACAAGCACTAAAAAAAAAAACCAACCCAAAACAAAAAACAAAACCCATAAGGAAAGAGCAGAAAGAAATAAAACCAAAACGTTCTGGCACTCTATCTGTGATTTATCTCCTTTGAGAGGTCCACATGGGCACACACGCACAACCCAATCTCACTTTCCATCAGAAGACCAAAAAATGCATGTTATAAAAACATAGACATGTATCACTATGTGTGCAAGTTTGCTTAAAGCTTATGTTTACAGAGGGAGAAGAAAAAAAAACCCCTGAATTAAACCATATAAAAAACATAATCCGAAGTACATGTCTGAGGATTTTCAGGAATCACTTCTCCAGTTATTTCAGTAATAACTCCTGTAATTTTGAATTTCCATGATGGGGGTATCCCTTGCAGGTTTCAATTAGTAGCCTTTACTGTCTGAAAGTCTTTGCTTTAATCTAATTTTTTTTCCTCCAGTGAAATGTTTTGCCATTAAGCAAAATGGAGGATTAGGAATAATCACAATTAATGGAGCAAATGTTTGTATAATGAAATCATGCTTGTATCAGCAGGCAAAACGAGAGACTCACAATAGCATTCTCCACTCTTGATTTTATACTGTGCAGCCTCAGATATTACAGGAAAACAATTAAGAACTAAAGATTATCCTCTGGCTCCTGATCTGGCATTGTATTTACTAAGGACAAACAGAAGTGATGTTATCCCAAGTGACATGTTAGGCAAGCCTTAGAACTTACATTTTGTTTTGCCTCTTTCTTTCTCCCTCCCTTGGAAAGGTTTAGGGGAACACGAGTTTTTAAGAGATCTGACTACCAAGGAGTTCTGTGGCTAAGGAATTAAAAAATAAGTTTCCCATTGTCTAGATACCATATTCTTTCAAGGAGATTGCAGTGTGCTTTTAGGTCCCATTTCTGAAACATCTTCTTTTAATATCAATTTCCTATTATTCTTTTCTCAAAATGTTTTCTTCTAAATACCTGAATGGATTTATAGATTGGACTATGGGTTTACTGCATAGTCGCAGACAGGATGTGATGGTAAGGGCCACCTTCTACCTTCAGTCTAACTGTTACATGGGAGATATGCAGAGAGACTGCAGGTGCCGGAAAATTTCAGAGTATTCCCTCAAAACCACTCAAATTATTCCCAGGTTAGCCTTGCCCCTGAAGTGGTATCCCCTGCATATACTGTCTAAGCAGGAAGCTGCAGATACTGATCAAATCCCCACAGGAGAATAAATAAGGAAAGCTTGGATCTCATTGAGAATTTAATGCTGCTCTTCTCATTAAAAATCAGTCCTTGCAGAATGGATGGAAAACAGCCTGTGCTTTAAGTATCAGTAACTAGTAAAGGTCTTGTTTGTAGCGCTAAGATAACCATCTCTGTATAGATGAAGCTGTGCTTGGGAGTTGGACTGGTCAAATATTAAAATAAAGATATCCATTTTGAAAGGAAGGGAAAGTCAAGAAAAAGCTCATTCCATAATCTTTAGAATTCAGTGCATAGCTCAGAAAGCACTGGCAGAAGGTAGACACCTTCACCGCAATAGGAGGACAAATGAAAATAGATATTGGAAAAGGGCACCTGATTTCTTAGCAACTTTACAGCGAGTCCCAGAGGCTTTTGTTACCACCTACTCAGAGGTTCCCAAGCTTCAATCCAGTTTGCTACTATTGAAGTTTTAAAACACATTCTAGCAGTCTTTCTTTAAGGTGTAAAGTGCAAATTGTTTTTGACAGTTAATTTCTGATACTTTGAGAGACTAGTAACATGCAGTATTTTAAAGTTTGGTTAAAGTAGTATTTCCAAGAATTCTGCTAGTTTACAGTGAACAGCCTCTGTTGTTTCATTTCTCTCCTCTCCCTGCGAGCACGTGGATAGTATACCTGAAACGCTGCATTCAAACTACACTAAGTGTGTGCCTTTCACTAAATTTGACTTCTCTACCCAATTAAGTGAGACCACTGAACACTGCTTTTGTATAAGTATTAGAGCATACTGTGTTTATTTAAAAAAATTAACAGGAAGGACTTCAGGGCAAAACACTGCTTTCCCTTTCTCTTACCTCCCAGGTGTCTGAATAATGAGGTCACTATATAATTTCTTCTTACTGTATTTGCCCTGGAGCTGGAAGGGATGGTGTACACTCTGGGCTGTATTTTTCGCATACTAAAAAATTCCAACAAATTTAAGATCATGTGTACACATGTACGCATGCAGTATGCTGATTCTTTAAACTATTTTTAATTCTTTTTCTTTGGTGTCCTGCAGACACATCTAGATTTAGTTTAGTTATGCCAGCTTGTCTGTACAACATATTTATTGAAAGTAGCATGTCTTCTAAGGTTAGGGTTTGCTTGTACTTTCACTTCAGATTGCTGACAGTAGTATCACATTCTGATGTACAGAACCGAGGACTGGTGATTCTGGGACGGGTACTAGATTACATTGTGCCTTTATTGGTAGTTAGTTTCTTCCATGAATTTAAGGTCTAGATGTGCTCTCTCTCAAATCCAGACAAATTTGTGTCTGAAGCTGCAGTTTGGACCTGGTATATACTAATTTGTAGCCAAAAAGTACAGCTTGCACGCTAGTACACTCACATATGTTCAACAGAAGAGTTACAATGTGGACACACTGTCAAGAGGAGATCTGTGATTGCTCCACATTTGGATTTACTTGGTATCACATGCTGGAGGGCAGCAGTCTGCAACTGACATCACTAAGGTCCCTCATGCACAACACCTAGCAGGCATGCCAGCATGGCAGCTGGCTTCTCCAAGTCCCTTACCCCCAGTGAAACCAGCTGAGGAAAGCAGATAGCCAGCTGCCATGAGCTCTTCCACCAGCAAGGAAGCCTGGATGCAGACCATCTCATGGTCCCCATAGTGACTTGGTGTGCAAAAGTTTCTGTGCTATCTTTCATGCATTATGGTTCCCATGCAACCTCCATGACAAAGGACTTTAAAGCATTTAAAGAAAAACAAAGAGGGCACCAGGGGTCTCTAGGGACATCAGCTGCAAAACTGACTTGTGATAACATTAATTCTCTCAGCTATACACACAACAGTCTTTCTTTGGCCAACACCATGTGCCACAACCACATGGATTATTTTTATGAATGCATAATGTTTTATATTTAAGTCTTCCAAACTACACACTCAAACTATTCAGCACAAGCAACTTCTTTGACAAATTCTGGCCACATTCTGACTGGTTCTGTTTGAATGGTCCAACAAAAAGATTCATCATTCATAAATACAGAAGAGGTTATGAATCCATTTCTAATGGCAGTCTGAGGATCACTTACCTTTTCTGTGTGCTATTTCCTTACTTGAGGTGTATGACTGGACACAAAACAAGCAGTACTGTTGCTACTCTAACTTCATAGCCAGCAGAGAAACAACAGTAACTATGCTGCCTGTTCTCCTTCATCCTCCTCCCTTCTCTTTCCCTCAAGAAAAGACTCAAAACCAAAAATACATTTCAATGTACATTTTCAGGAAAACTACTTATGCTACAAATCTGTGGAACTCCTCATTCACTAACACTGTAACAAAGCAGCCCTGCTTATCCATGTCCTTCAAAAAGTAGTATGACCCTAAGCATAATTTCATACTCTAATTTAGTTAAATATTTTTGTTACTGAACAGCTTTCCTCTAGAGCACATTCTCAAGATTACATACACAACATTGTATTGTCAATTACCTCAACAATGTGAAAGTCTGTCAGGATTCTTACCTTTTAACTTTAGCTACTTCCAAGTACTTTTTGTCTGGGTCTGAACCAGGGAGCAAGGAGCATAAATTTATATTAATCAATCAATGATGGCAGTGGTGGTGTGCTCTAGTTTTTCATTCTGAGTGCAAAGCAAAATTAAAAGCTATGTTTTGCAAATTTACACATTATAGATTGTAGTGGCAGCTGGTGGACTGCTGCTGAGACAGACCGTCTTTTCCCTTCCAGTCCCCTGTGACCGAGATGGAAGAATTACAGGACAGCACTAACAGCTGCTGCCGCTGCCCCAGAAGCAGCAAGCCAAGGTCTCTGGAAAAATAATTGGGGAGGTGGGGGAAGGGAAAAAGGGGGACAAAGAAGTTGGGGAGGGGAAGGCATTGGCAAGGCTGGCTGCACAAATAACACACTGCACCTTGCCCTCAAAAGAAACAATTGAGCTGGTTTGGGCTTCCTTCAGTAGACACAAGTCTCTTAAACCATTGTGAGACTTTGAAACACTACCGATTTTTGATAGGGACTTTTAGCAATTAAAAAAAAAAAGTGAGCAAAGGCAATATTCCTTCCAGTCCAGTGATTGCAGCAGTTTGCTCTTGAATCCTCTAAAAATAAAGCACAGCATAATGAGAAACACCCTTCCTTGCAGCTTTTGAAAAAGCTTTAAGATGGAGTCACTCTACAGAGTACTCTACAATAGCACAGGCACAGTCTACAAGTCAATTCATGTCCTGTCTGTCTCCTGTAAAACACGTATAACCAAATCCCTTCTCACACACATGCAATTGTGAAGAAAAATAATTAATTACTGCAATACATGACATGCAAACACTAAAGATAAACTCATTTTATTAAACAGATATCAAAGTGAAACTAGTGGGATTTATGCCAGTTTGTGAAAAAATGCCTCAGTGAAAAAATCAGCTCACTTACATATTTGGTCACCTAAGCAGTGGTTCAATGCAGGCAAGCAATGTCCATTTTTATACTACTCACCACACTGAACATAAAGAGCATCCCAACAGGGCTGAAAAACACAAATATACTGACTGACCAAACAATATATACCCATGTCTCAAAACCTGAACTTCATCCCAAAGCTTTCACAGTCCCTGGTGCATCTTCTGGGTTCAGCGGCTCTATGCCCACAGATGACCTTGGGGGCTTTAGTGCCCTATCGAATGGGACAGAAACAGGCCTCGCCCCACAAGTATTCCTGTGAATGAGGAGAGCCTTTTACAGCAGTGACTTGTGATTTAACAGAAGTAACCATGAATGCTCATTTTCAAGAGATGCAATCTATCATACACAAACCATAAATGGGTCGTGTGTCTTGCTGTTCCTTGTACCAACAGACTTAAATGCAAGATATGAGTTGGTCCAGTGGACACGGCTTCATTTCCACAGTGGCAGTGAAGACTTCCAGGTTATCCACATAACAGATTAATTAAAGAAAACACTCAGCTATTCTAAAAGAACAAGTGCTACCACCACCACAGATACAGCCTTCTATGCCTTGCATACAAAGATTTAATAGAAAGACATACATTCAGAGCTTTATTCCTGTATGGGAGAATAGGCTTCAGTTTAAATATATACCTTACCTTTTAATTGCAGGACATGTTTTCATCCAGTATGTTTGATCATGTGGAAAACAAAACAACCAAACCCTAAAACTCCAACCAAACCAAACAAAACAGAAAACCCCCCATCAAATTGTCTTTAAATTAATCTTATACATGTAAACCAAAAAATGCTTAAGGTCAGAATAAAGTACTCTGGCTGCAACAGTTCTCATTGGTTTTGTTGTGTGTCAGAATCCCTTTCAAGATAAGACCAGAACTCTGTATACAAAACCAGCACCATTATAAGCAGACAGAGCCTTCTCTCTGTGTTTGAATTTCACATTCATATTGCAAAGCTAAGCCACCGATTGCTATCTGAAGAAACAGCTTTTGATATATCATCAATTTCCTGAAGAACGTATCAGTTTATTGAGCAGGGAGTTTTCAGACTCTTGTATCTCATTTGATAGCATTATACCTCCCTCACCTTTTTTTTTTTTAAACTATAGTTAAAATCTTGAGACGCCTGCAGAAGACACTTACTTCCTCAAAATCTAACTGCAGTTATCAGGGACTCAACCTGTTAAAATATTTTTAAAAATTAAATAACCTCTTCCTCCTTAGCGTATTAGAGTCTACCTTGTTTTCTACATACAGAAAGTATCTAGTCAAAGCACATGTGTCTGAGATTAAGCCCACCACCTCTTTTATCGTTAATACAAACAGGAAAGGACTCTCAGCAACATTAAACCATTTCTGCTGCCACAAATGCTTCACAACTCACCACTCAATCCCCACTCTTCAAGCCACGCTACCTACAAGGCTACCTCATCTCACAGCAAAGGTCCTGCCTCATGATGCTCACTACGAAATTTCCCTCAGATTTCATTCTGTGGTAATCTTCGAAATTAGCAAATCCAAGTTCACTAAAAACCATGACTAGCTTACACAAAGATCAGTTGGTTTACCTCAGTCTAGGTCCTGGTGCATGAGAAACCACCTTGCTGAAAACATGGCCAGAGTTACAGAATTGCAGAATGATTGACGTTTGTGCCCATTGTCTCTTGTACTGTCACTGGACATCACTGAACTGAGGCAGACTCCATTTTTGTATCCTCCCTTCAGGTATTTATACACATTGATAACATCCCACTTGAGCCTTCTCCAGGGTGAACAGCTCCAGCTCTCAGCCTCTGTCTACATGTGATGTGCTCCAGTCCCTCAATCATCTACGTGCCCCTTCATTGAACTCTCTCCAGTATGTCCAGTGTGTCTCACTTGTACCGAGGAGCCTCAGCACTGGACACAGCACTCCAGGTGTGGCCTCACCAAGTACTGAGCAGAGGGGAAGGATCACCTCTCATGACCTGCTGACAATGTTCTGTCTGATGTAGTCTGAGATACCATTAGACTTCTTTGCAGCAAGGGCACGCTGTTGCCTCACGTTCTACTTGGTATCTACCAGGTCCCCCAAGTCCTTTTCTGCAAAGCTGCTTTTCAGCTGGGTGGCCACCAGCAAATACTTGTGCCTGGGACTGTTCCTCTACTCGGGGGAAAGGACTTCGCTTTTCCCTTTGTTGAACTTCTTCAGGTTCCTGTCAGGCCATTTCTCCAGGCAGTCAAGGTCCTTCTGGATGGCACCATGACCCTCTGGTGTTATCAGCCACTCCTCCCTGTCTTGCATTATCTGTAAGCTTGCTGAGTGTATGCTCTGCTCCATCATCCAGATCGCTTGTGGAGATGCTGAACAGCATTAGAGCCAGTACTGAATCCTCAAGTACACTGCCAGTTACTGGCCTCCAACTGGATTTAGTGTCACTGTACTAGCACTCTTTCTGGAAGGCAGAGATGAGGAAGCCAAAAACAATGGCATAGAAATCAAATTACTTTTTTGCTCCCACTAGGGGCTTTGTAGACCAGAGTTGAACAGTAGAACTGTAAGGCAAAGCTAGAAATAGATGTTTGCTAGCTGGTCATGTTCTATTAAAAAAAAAAATAATCCTTACATAATGACTAGTCCCAAGAGCTGTCACACTGACATTTACCTCTAGGATATGCACTCCTTACAAGTTACCTAGTCTCTTACCCACCCTTTAATCCTAGGGCAAAGAAATTGGTAAGGTTCAGAGAAACAGTGTAAATATTTGCAATAATACTGACATAGCCATACTTCCAAACCAAATGTTTTAGTCAAAACAAGTTTTTCTAATAGAAAAACTTCAGTTTGACTTGACATTTCTTGTATCCATGCATTACACAAAAAAGTTCAGTCATGGCTTCAATGTTATACAGTGGTGATAAGGATTAATGCATACATTCAGCATTCATGCCAATTTACAGCTTTTTAAGTTCAGGACAAGTACAAGGGTTAAATTACACAAGAGCCTTCTCTGTCCTCCTAGATGTCTTAACTAGTTAAGGAACAGGACAGGCTTTTTCCTCCATAATTCATTAGGAAGGATTTATAGAATGGCTTGGCTTATTGCCACAAGACAACCAAGGTATGTGGCCTTAGAAGTCCCAGCATCACACATATGGAAAAAGAGGATCAACAGAGACTGGTAAATAGGGTATAATGACAACCTGCACCCAGAGCAGCATATTTCAGGTATTGATTTCATGTGGCTCTATACTGAAAATGTACGCCAAGGCAGGCCTCTTCCCAGGCAGCAGTTCTCTCAATGACACCTCAGACACTCAAACATTATCTGAAGTTACTCATCTCAGTGATTATACTCTCTCCCTCTCCTCCTTCCTTCTTAACCCAAAGCTATTTTTGAACTTGACCTTCTTTCAGTCTCTCCGCTAAGAATGAAACCTTTGATTCTTCTAGGAGCTTGGGACCATGGTGGAGAAGTGGGCACCCTTCATGTAGGAGTGATTTTTGCTCTCCCTCTGTTAACAATTTGTCAATCATGTTTGAATCAAGTGAATGAAACAAATGAATCAACTCATGATTCACTTGTTTCATTTATTTAACAGACCACTATAGCCATACGTTTCTTCCCATTTAGGCTGGGAAGCCACTGTTTCACAATAGAAACTTAAGAGAACTAACTACTTAATGAAAATTAGTTTAGCAGATGTTTCTCCTTTGCAGTAAGTTAGCTCCGTGTAAGTAGTTTTATACCTACTAAATAAAAACACATACAGAGTTATTTCAGGTATTCTGTCATTCATTCCACTTCTAAAGATTGAGAAGTCTAAAGTTCAAGGATATGAAAAGTTTGTTTTGAAGACAGCGTGGCCTTACCAAATGCACATTTTCGTAAGACACTTGAAATCACAGACTGCCTGTACTTCACATTTCATAAATATATGTACAGTTTCTACACTTAAGAAATTATTTCACATTTCATACAAAGGGCATTAGAAATATGACACCTGGGCTCACAAATTTAGCCTGAAGCTTCAGGCCGATAACACACTTTGTGCATATAGGCATGCATGCACATTGCCAAAAAACCAAACCAACCAAACAAAAAAACCAACAAGAATTGGAAGCTTGCAAAAGCAAGAAAGCAGACATACTGCTAAGTACAGCATCTCCACCAGAGAACATTGCATTTATAAGTATTACAATTCTGGTAGCTTGCAGAGCGCATTCATGTTACTAGTAGTAAACTGGGTTTGCATGTATTTATATCAAAATAAATAAAATTACCAGCTACAGAAGACAAAGGCAAAACCTTCCCAAAAATGCTGGATGTTGTCACAGATATGTTCTTGACCAATATCAAAACTGAATCTAATCCACTAGTTTTCAGAAGTCTTTATGCAACAACATAAGCAAATTTGGTTGACTGCTTGGTTTTGTGTATGAACCCATTATGTCATCAGTTTAAGAACCAGACTAGTCACTTGTTACTCAGAATCTTTAATAAGGCATCATTTGAGACTAATATCTACAGTCCTGCACCACACTGTGGGGGAAGGAAATAAACATTGACATGAAACTCCAGAGCAGACCCTATTCTAAAATATCTTCAATTCATCATTAAGGGTCATTCTGAGCAAAAAAAAAAATCTTCATTGTGCAAAGAACTGGAAAGTGAACTTGGTATCTGTTCAGATAAACATTGCTAATACTTAAAGCCTTTTGACAATGACTATTAACAGTTCTATTTATGCCAGACCTATTATTGAGGTTCCCCACCGAGGAACATAATAATTTGGTGGATGGCTACTTTATTGTGTAATTATTCAGAGCTTATTATATACACATCATCTCCTAAGATAATGTGGATTGTCCTACAGTCTTCATGTCTCCCTGACCAATCGTTATAAGAAGCTGGAGGCACAAGTTGGTTTGACAAGTTTCGGGAGTAACACCAGAGCTAGCAATGGTTCAAATGCTGCATTCAAAAAGTCACAATGGATGCAATGGCCAAGGCCAGTGAAGTCTGTACTCCAGAGGTTTGCCTTCAACAAGCTGGGAGGGAAACAGGCTTTAGCTGTCTGCCACCAGTGAGAGCAGCACTATTATTTCAGCAGAGAAAGGCAGATGCTGAATTTTCTAAACCTTAGTGCAAAAAACTGTTGCAGTCTCAGCAAATACACTGGAAGGGCAGCACAAGTAGTAAAGTAACATTAAAGGCTAGGCCACTGTTTATGTCTAGTGTTTATAGACCACAGTAAATACCTGGTATACAGCATGCATTCGATAAGCAACAAAGATCTCACCCATCCTGAACTTCATGGTATTGCTCGCTCATGTGTCACGATAACAAGCACATGTCCCTTATTTAGGAAAAGGAGTCCCAAAGGATTTCCAGTGTTAATTTGTTTAATGATCTAGCTGGAATAAAGCTCTCTCAAACTCATAGCTTTGTAGGTTCATACATACCTTCCTCAAGAGCAAAACTATTACTTGTTGTGCCACATTAGAAGGAAAAATGTGATTTAGATCTATTTTTATCTAGAGAGAGAGAGATAGCATACATATGTACATTTCTTGTACTTGCATATGTAATCAACATTGTACACTGTTTTCACTTTAAAATGACAGCTCATGGGAGTAATTGGTAACTGCACAGATTAACAGAGACCCACTCTGCAGAGTTCTTTGTCTATGGACATTTTTCAGGAAAGCCCATTGCCTTTAACTTGAAAAAAATACCCAACAGAAACGGTGGGGCAGAACTGCCTTCCTGCTCTACATTTTACAACAAAAGTTAGTGCCAACCAAAGCAACATCAAGATCAACAGAGCGCAGTCCTCAAAAATCTAAGCTGAAACTTTATCTTCTGTGAAGGTAGGCTACATAAAACCCACAAAAATATTCACATAGAAAGTTAATCTTCTCTCATGTAAAAAAAGAGTAGAAGACCAAACAATACCGTATGCCTCTACTGTTCTTGATGTAACCTAAAACACAGCGTGAATAATATTTTAAGCATTGTTATATACTTGAATTCAGCAGGAACAGAAGATGTGTCATGTTTGGTTAGTCCAGTCATTCATCTAGCTCAGTATTCTGTCTCTGAGCATGACAGCAGCCAACACTGTAGGAAGAGTATGGGAGCCCTGTCATTATCTGCAGTTTATTGCCTTTAGTCCCCAGCATCCACAGTCAGATGTTAGTGGAAACATATGATCCCTTTGGTGTCTGTTCATGGACCTGTTGTCCATAGCATAGCCATGTTTAACCTGCTGATCTACTCCACAACCTCCTACAGCAGCAGGTCTGCCAAGTAAGGCAATTCTCCCATTCATATAAACAATGCTTCTCAACAAATACGAGTCTTGTACCATTCCCTATTAATAAGTTAAGGCTATTTTTTGAAAGACCACTTGTAAAAATAATTTCCAGTACCCTCAGCACTCCTTTTGAGTGCCAGTATGCAGCAGCCAAACACATCTCTTGCCCCTGAGACTCTTCTAAGAATTTCCCATTGCATGGAGTGCAGCAAGAAAAAAAAACAACAAAAACCAGGAATTGTCATAAGGGGACTTGGCTCATATTCTAGGGTAGAGGAAACCAAACTCTTCAAATAAGCAAACTGTTGCTGGGGTTCACCCCTCAACTGCTCTGAGCACAGAAAGGGTACAGCCATGTGTCCTATTCACACCATGGGTGCTCTGCTGGTTGAAAATTTTAATCAGCCCCTAACCAACCAGCATGTCACCATTGCCATTCTCACCACTGGAAGTTAGACATCCCTTCAATTTGCCTTACCTGGTCCTTTTTTAAAAATTATAATTATTGGTTTTAATTTTTCCAAGTCTTCACATTACCCTAAAAGCTGTAGTGAAAACTCAGTCAAGTAAAGATAAGAGAAGATTCATGTGGTGAAACTTACTGCCTATCAGCCAGCTGGGCTACTTCTGTGATGGTTATCTGTTTCTTCCAGAAAAAAAAAAAAATGATCCAAAGCTACCATTTACATCTTTAACCCAACTCAGTTTGCCTCTAATGGTGTTCAGAATAATCATGTGAACTAGCTAGCTAGCAGATCTGAATGGCAGTAACTTCTGCCAGAGGCAGCAATAAGCTGCTGAGAACACATGCTTTTCACAGCCTAATCTCTCTCTCTAAATTCAACCAGAGCTGTCTGAATGATGAGTACATTTGAAAAGAGGTATCAAAATCGTTATGATGGGCCACACACGTGAATTTAGAAGGAATTTCTAAGGCACAAAGGGGAGAGAGGTGTCCATCTCCCTTGGTACATTGAATTGCAAGAGTGCCCTTGCCTCTTCAGAAGGTTAGCATTGGAGATCTGCTCTGGAAAACACTCGTCTTAGGGTTCAGCATTTTCCATCATTCTGCAAACACGCTGACACCTGCCACAAAAGCCAAACACTTTGGTTTATCCTTATCTATCAACTGCTCCAATTCATCCAGGAAAAACACCCCAACCCTCAGAACACTGTTTTCTTCACATCACCAGCCATTTGAGCCACCTATATCCATTACTCCCCTTTCCCTCAGTTCTGCTCTCAGCGCTTGTTGACAGTGCAAGCAGTGCACAGGTGATACAGTGGGCTGAGACAGAGAAGGAACACTGAGTTAGGTGCAATTGGCTTTTTTAAACCCCTAATCTACATATTTGGAGAGGCAAAGAAATAGAGATTATACGATTCACCCTTGACATTCTGCCAGATAACTTCAATTCTGTAAAATGCCCCCTAATGACCTGAATATAATACCATGGTGTTACAGTGTCATTTAAATACTGCAGAGTTCTTCCACTGGCAGTGCAGTCTGCAGACTTAATATGTAATGTACAGGATTATAATGCCACTAAAATATTACTTAGTGCTGCTGAAATTTCAAATTAATTCTGGGAGCTAAATCATTATTCAACTCTGCCTTTGCAGAGATACATTCCCCTGGTTGTTTTAATAACAGCAATTTTAGAACTAAAAGGTTGGTACTGTCTCTTTGAGGCTTGCTCAAACAGAGAAGTGGCCTCTAAACTGTCAAGCAAATTAATGCAGTGATGCATGGGTGTCTGTGATCAAGAAAACAATTTGAGAAAAATGGGCTCAAATATTAAGAGCACTCATAGTGATGCAGCTGATAATTTTATTATTTCACAATTTTAAAAAGTTTAGTCCATTTTTTTTCTATATTCATATACACACACTCATATGTTCCTATCTACCACCACACTCCTCCACAAACAGGAGATATCTTAATATTTGAGGGGACAGTTCTTGCTGAAGTAAATAACCGTTGCTAACTGATGAAATCCACCTATGCCAGCTGAGGATGTGGCTTTTAGGTCATTCTGAGCTCTAGTTTTCCAAACCTAAATAATAAAACTTTAGCTTTTGACAGCTCTGAGTTTCCTCTTCCTATGTAACTCCTGGTACCAGTGAGTATTTTGTACCTTTAGGTAACTGTAGCAGTTCAACACTAAGATGGCCAGATCCTTGACACTATGTTATAACCAAGGTACAAACTATTTGCTAAGATAGGAAGTAAAGGAAAACAAACACAGAGGATGGGGCTAACCGTAAAGGCAAGTTTCTCCTCTCTGAAATTCTGCCCATTTTTAACCTTCTATTTTGATTAGTTTGTTTCCCAGTGAAAATACCAGGCTGCTCACTTCTACAATGAAGCTTGTTAAATCTGGGAAATGTTCCCAAGAAATACTGTTTAAAAAACAAACAAACAAACAAAAAAACACACACACACAAAAAAAACCCCCAACAAAACCAGTGGTAAATGAGGAACAAGGTGGGGCCAAACACCGTGGCCAAAAACAAATTGTGGTAGTGAGTCTACATTTGGAATAACCAATTCTCCTTATTAAAACTGTTACCAACTTCCTCAATCATTAATACTGTCCTTGTTTATGCTTGCAGCCAGGCCAAAGATTTTTCCCTCCCTCCAAATATAATTTCCTGCTACTGACAGACATGTTCAAGTGCTCGATGTGTGTATGTCTACATGGCATACTGCAGGCAGTGGTGAGACTTCTTGGCCGCTATCCAAGCCAGCTGTAAATGAGCCAGCTCCAAACTGGAAGCTGTGTAAGCACAATTAGCACAGCAGTAAGCCTGATCTAACACATCCTGCCAAGAGACCGAGCTTATTAGCTCAAACTCAACACAATGCTAACAATGGATATTGGGCTTCTGGTTTGGCTCCACACAGAATTTGGCCAGTTGAAGATGAGCAGATCAAGCTCATGTCTCACCACAAAATACAGTGTTTGCCTTTGAATTCTCAGGGTATACCCCTCTACTGCAGGGACTATTTGTTTCCCTCTACAGGAATTCCCAAAATGCTCTGACTGCAAGCCAACATGACTCGAGGGCTGCAAACAGATGGAGGGAACTAGGGTCTTCAAGTAAGAACTTCAGAGGTAGCATGAGAAAAGAGGCACCAGGTAGGAGAATGGCACCCTAAGTGCCAAAGGTGTGAGAGATGGGTAGAGCAAAGTACTGCAAGATTCTATGAACTGATAAAGAGCACTCCACCTCTAGCTCCTAAACTTTTATCAGGTCTAGGGCAGTAATGACCAAAAACCCTCACATTACCATAAAATAGATGTTAAACGATGGAATAAATGTTTGCCCATGAAGAATCCACTCTATCTGCTGGACGTTTGAACAGTTCAAAAGTGGATGTGCTTAGAGAAGGTAATCTGTTATCAAACTGGGACCTAAGAAAACAGCATTCTCCTGATGCTCTAGTTTATATTAAAGGAGCAGTGATAATTTGGTGGTTGGGAATAGTTTGCAAGAAAAAAAAAGAAAGAGTAGCAGTGAAAGTCATCAGGTTGTGGGCATGAACGTGCTGTAAGAACAAGTGCCTTATGAGGCTGGGAATGCTAACACTTCAAATGATAGTGATAAAATGGTCATTGCTAAACTATATTAACAGAAACTGGCCTACAGGAGTTAGTGAGCTTCTGCCCACCCAGGAAGCGAGCACAAGCTAGAGAAAATTCCATTAAATTAAATAGTGCCCCATTTAAAGGCAGCAAAAGGAAACACCTTCTTATTCAGCATGTAATTATTTTGTTGAGCTCTTCACCACCATACTGTTGCTGTACACTTACTATCTTTGAAAGGTGGTGTTCATGCCTGTGTTCTTCTTCCTCCCACTGTATTTGTAAAGCAGTATTTTTAGTTTTCAGTTGTTTGAGCTTTCCACTGCATGGGACAGGTATAAGCAAGTGAAAGAAGCGACCCAGTGTCGTGTTGCAGATGTGATCCTCTGCATATTCACATTTGACAGCTCAATTAGGTTTATTTTCAACTTATGAGATTTTAGATTACACTGTGTATACGGAGGTTTCCCATAATGTGTTAGCTCAAAATATTTTCTTTGAATAGTCTTAGTTTCATCTTTGGTGCAGACTATGCATTTGCAGCAGAGTACAGCTAGTTTAAATACTTGTCCCTGATCACCAGTTCAGGCTATACACTTGCTGACATTTCACACAGTATTTCCTGCACCCTGAGAACACAGATCTCAGTCATACATATCTTTATGATTCAAGGCAGCATTTGATTCACTGACAGGTGCTTCAAAGGAAATTTTTTTCCTCCCTTTTCTCTGTCCTTTCATAAACTTCTAAAAACATGAGCAAATCAAACTAGATTAATAATACGAGGTTAAGAGATGGATTTTGCCACAGACAAAAGAAAAACGGAGAGCTGAGATTACACTTGCATTGTTCTTTTGTCTTGAGAAGGAAATAAATTTCTCTTTTCCCACTTGAAGGCCTGACAAAGAAAGCTATGCTATCAAAAATATCAAGGCCTAATAAAATGTGAGAAAAAATAGTTGTACCTTGGATTTTTTAAACTTCAGTAAGATTAAATAGAGGAATTTAGTTAAATACTGTTCAATATGAAACATTGATTTTAAAATCTGCAAGGGTATTATTATTGCAGATTAATTTAACCTTACTTAAAATTTCTCAGTCATTTAAACATATGTATATAATACATAATCAATTGATAACGGAATGTTCTGAAACAAGTTCTTGACTTATATATAATATTTAGATATCAAATATATCTCAAATGTACAATATATATAATATATATGCTTGAGCTATACAAGTCAAATTAACCATTCAGTCGCTTTCCTTTCATGTGCTTCCAGTGAAGAGAAAAAAATACTGGCTTGTAAAGCAGCAGATCTAAAATACCCTAGAAGAACACATTTCTAACGGTTGGAAGAAAACACCAAGGAGATAAACAAGATTAAGTGGAAGAGGGAGGAGGGTAAAGTGGTAAAATATTTGCCAGCTAGCTACAAATACTTTTGTATTGAACAAAAATAAATATTCAATCAGCTTATTATTTCTTTTGGAAATACTTCTTTGCACAGAGGAATGCAAGCTAGCATCTTTTATAAGGCCGTAAGAACCTTGTCCATATCACCAATAAAATAGGTCTAGTACAGGATACAGCAATCTCCCCTGCAGTCACATGATAAACAGAACACTTCAATACTGATTCTATTTCGTCTCCCTTCAAAGCACTACTTACATTAAAAAAATAAATAAGATACATAAAAAATCAGAAGCCATCTGCCAAAGGAAGTACCTCAGACTAAAAGGCCTGTCTACACTCAGTATGTGTACATTGCTTTTAGACAAAATAAAACCAGGATAAACTGCAATATGTCTGCAGAAGGTTCTTCTATTTTTAACCAATACTGTCCTGCCAGTATCAATTCATCCAGATAGAGAATCCTTCATTAAAAATAATTTATTTTGGTTGCTTTTCACTATGCTGAAGTGACATCTTTCCCAACCACTGTCAAAGGCAATTAAGAACATGGAGATCTTGAGAACATGTTTCAACCACGATTCCCGTTGGCCTGCCTAAACAAAGCTATAAAGCTTATAAAGGCTTGGGAAGTCTTAGAGGACAAGGGGAAAAGCCACACTGCATAAAACGTATTATTCAGATATACATATTATCATTGTAGAATTAATGGTAAAAAAATCTTCACACACTCTCATCAAGGCAAAGAAGCTACACACCACTGAAATACACTAAGGAACAAGATAAAACACTGGAACATCTCCAGAGAAAGGAAGCTCTTGTACGCTGTTTCTGCTACCCAAAGAGGTGGATTTTTGTCCCTTTTTCACTTCATACAAATGGCTGCAACATTTTACTAGAAGGAACAGCATTGAAGACAACTCAAGTAAGTTACCAACAATGCTGTACAATATTTATTGGGTATTTCTCTGTGTTTCTATGTGTTCATTTGGAAAAAAGCCCATATATAAGCAGATAATGCTTAACACAGTTTGCCTTTGAATCATGGCTTACTTCTACAAAACTTATAATAACTTACAATAACTTATAAATATTAGAGTATTTATATTTAAGCTAGTCATTGAAACAGTAGGTTTTTACCCACATACAGCAGTACAATAGCCTCAGGACTACTTCTTAGCTCCATACCATTCCCTCTCAGTTGACTGCTCTGGGTACAGACCAGTAGGTACCACCATTCTAAACCAGACCATCTAGAAGAATTCAACCATAGTATGTGTTTTATGTCACAGGATCTAAGAGTTTTTTACCAATAACCACTGAGGTAAGCAGGGGGGAATAAGGACTCTCCATTCCCCAGTCACCACCCCAGTACTGACACAACAGTGGGATGTTACCAGTTCAGTAACACAGTGGGAATGTTACCAGTTCAACTGGCTACCTTCAGACTCAAAGTATGCCTCAACTCGGATTTACAGATTTTAAATGGCAGAAATATAAACAGAAGTGACTCAAACATCCCTGGCTTAGACAGCAATTGCTGTAGCCCATCTGCTTACCCCTACAGCATAGGAGCACTTCCAAAATTATCACTACAGCCACCTCCACCAGTTCTTCCCATCTTTTTACATGGGAAGATGCCCATATTTTCTTAAACCTATTTCTACCAACAAAGGTGGTTTTGCAAGGGACAATTTGCCTTCCTCAAAATTCCAGCCTTTTTTCCTGCTGTGTCTTTGCCTTTTTCTTCCTGCCACAAGACCTTCCCAGCTATTCAATTCATGACTTTGCCCTTCTTCCTTCTTTCTGTTCTTCTGTTGTCTAACACTTGTGTTGCTGTGTCCACAGAGGTGTGTGGGGGTACCCACAGGAGTCAGAAAATATGGCACCTGTGGCAACTGGGCATTATGTATTTTACAGAAACAAAACATGTCTTTCTTTAATAAAGTAAATGATGCTACAATTCCACACCAGAAGAATATAATTAAACAATTAGTCACACTTAAAGATGGGCTTCAAAAAGTTTTGTAGGGGAGAAGAGGAATGAGCAAGGAAGCCCTGTCAATTTGCAGAACCCAAGTCCTTGCTCAATTCAAGATCTAGCAAGGCTTCTTGTTATGCCAATTCAGGGCCTGATTTTGGAAAAGAATTTGCTGGTTTGTACTTTAAAGGAGAACTCTACCTATGCTGCCTTTTTGTAACTTCAGATGCAATTAATTTGACTCTGCACAAGCCCACCTTGATAGGATTTTAAACCTTCCACTGACCATGCCCTGAGTAGCCTCATGGACACAGCCCCATTACTGGAGGAATTCACAGTGGCAAAGCTGGAACAAGCAGTTCCTACCTCTGCTTGTTACCAGCTCCCCTTGCACTGCCCTCTCCCCACTGCTCCTGGTAGCATTAGGACAGCTTTATAGTACCATGCAGGGAACAGAGTTGGTTAAGCTAAAAATAGTCCATTTATCCTCCCCCTCCTTCCCCGTTTTTGTCACGTTATTTTTAAAACAGATCAGTTCTCTGCCCTTGTTCAACAAGCAGCTCAGCTCGGCTGGAAGTGGAAGGGAGGAGGAAGAGAAGATGCATCTCTGCCAGCCATGGGGTGCAAGAGGGACTGCAGGGTCTCCTTCAACCCACCTTGCCACCAAGACATCACATACTCATGACACTACAGACTAACACACAGGTCCTCACAATCCCAGCCTGAGCTGGTGTTTGCAAAGTCTCAAAAGGAGCGTGTGGTATTCCTACAGTCAGAAAGAAGAGGTTTGCATAATCTTAACCTTCATATCCCAGGAGCCAGAACTAATTCCGTGCTTTTCTGATTTGACTTGGGGATTCTACGCCGCCACAGCAGGACTTAGGAAATAGCTCTTCAATGTAACTTTGTTTAAGCGCTCATCTTGTGTTTGCATTACTCTAGCTTGCAAGATGACAGCTATCAAGTCATATTACCGAATGCCACTCACAGTGGCACATGCCAAAAGTAAACCATTAAGACCATCTAAATAGCAGAGTTAGGCTTAATGTGTAGGTTGCCAGGTATTACGTTAAGTAAGAAATCATTCTAGACAAATTCAGCGATTAAAAATGTGTCAAATATCTTTTAAATTTTTTATTTAAAAAGCAGATGCATTCTTAAAATTTATTGGACTGATCAGATAAAAACTGTTCTGAATTCCTAAAAAACCCCACACCTAAAATGCAATGAATTTAGGCTGCCAAAAAGAAAAAGAAAAAAAAAAAGGGCAGAACGGGGAAATAATATAATAACTAATTTAAAAAACATTCCTCCTAACCCCCGTGTTCTTTCTGAGTGTTTATGAAGCCTCCGGAAATGCCATGGCAAACATTCCAGCTCTACAGCAGCAAGGCCACGTGATGCAAAAGCACAGCAAGGAACTTCTTTCCCAAGTTTCTTCACAGAACAGAAAAGTGAGTGGTTTGGGGGGGTTGGTTTTGGTTCTGTTTTATTTATAAATTTTTTAAACCAGGATCCAAGCCTAGGGAAATGTCCAGGAAATTTTCAGGAACACAGTTTTAGAACAGGATGGGTTCTGGTGCGTGTGTTTGTTTTTTAATGATATGCTGCATTTCTGTGCCTGCACACATTATTTTTATAATAAAAGACCAAAGTCTTAGACCTATATTCTGGAGTATAAAATACAGTTTACTCTTTAAGGCACCACTAAAATCTAATTTGCAACGTTCTCTAAATTTCCTGTTAAGAGTTATAGTCGGTACTATGGTATTTCTTAATATAGCCAAGATCTCCCAGCAAAAATTACCACATGTAAAACCTCTCCTCCTTCTAGTCTTCCAGTATGATTTCAGTTAGAACTATTAATGAATGGATTTATGCACATGAGTTCTGCTAAACACAATGAGGAAGTACTCAAAATCCTAACTTTCACTTTTACAAAAAATTGTGTAAGTGCTTGCAAGTAATCATTTAAAATGTAGGAGTATGGATGAATCATAATGTAATAGTTGAGTATCAGTTGAAATTTGTGTTTTGTCTTAAAACGAAGTAGAAGAAAGCATCACCACACAGGAAGGAAAACAGTCCTGCAGTATAAAAGCACAGCAAATGGCAGACACACACCACTAACTTGCTTTTGTAAGCGCGTCAGAAATACTTCTAATTATCAGAGGTAAAAGAGAGATGGCATTTCTGCTGGAAGCCAGTTTTACACTTTAGTCTTTCCTCTCCCCTCCCTTTCAGCCTATAACTATTAGTCTTACACATTTTTCTCCCATACAGCTCTTGAAAAGGTTGAGTTTCTCAAGGCTGAGAGCAGACAGAATTGTTCATCAAGAAATGCCTTCAGGTCAACTGTCTGTAGCTCATCAAAGTGAAGCACTGAAAATATGGATGAGGGGGAGGAGGATTATATGAGAATGGTAGACCAGATTAAACAAAAAAAATTTCATCTGTGGTCTGATGATCATTAACTTTTTTGCTTTTTGTAAATGGGTTTTGTTATCATCTCTGCACCCATGGTCATGATGGGCACAAGGGCACTGACTCCTCCCTCCCCTAATTTCAGCTGCAATCAAAATGATTTTAAATACATGACAGTGTCTTTAATGCTATTTCCGAATATAAGGAAATGCCACAGGGATATGACAGGGAGTAAAAGTGGAGATGATGGCACATAACAGTGTGAGGAAAGGCAGCTGGTCCACAAGAAAATTAATATGTAGACCAAATTCTTGAGGAGCTCCGCACTATGCTGTAAGGCAAAGTTACCTATTGCTTTATAAAATATTTACAATATCTAAAAAACCCTCAAAACTAAGCAAAAGCAGTAACAGAACAAGTTTGCAAATATTATTTTTCTCAAGGTGGGGAAGCAACAGTAACTCTGGAGTGCCCATTCTGTGCTTTTTTGTTTTTTAATTCTGTACAACAGCTGGACATGAGCTATTGAACACATTATTGGAACTACTGTTCACTTGTACTCAGGGATTTCTACTTTGTTTATTATAAATGCACATTTATTGGCAGCAAGTAGAACATATTATTGCTCTGTTTTATAGCTCGAATGGCTCATGCAAAGAGTAATTTGTTTGTATTCTGTATCAGGATCAATACTGTACCAGGGATAGCCTGAGGAATGTTTATGCTGAGGGCTTTGCTTGCAGTGTATTGTTGTTGCAATCAATTGACCAAACAGGACCGCTTCTTAAAACAACAAATAAACTTTGATAGTGACCAGATCAGCCGTTAAAGCATAAAACACAATGCAGCATCTGGAAAAGACTGAAGGCCCACAAGTGTTTTTACTGCCTGATGGTGCATAAAGCTTTCCTACCTGAATATTTCCCACCAGTCTTTCTTCCTCTCGGTAGCTGGGGACCTTTTCCTCAACGCCCTCACATAACAAGATCCATTTTCCTGCAATAAAAATAAAGACACATCACATTTCTGTTCTCCTGCATAACACAGCAGCATATGAAGTTCACTAAACGGATCTGAAATAAATGAAGAACATTTAGGAGTCCCAGGACCAAGCCTGGAAGACCACATCTGAGGCTGGGTTGGGGGTCTACCCCAGCCCCACCACCCCCAAGCTTTTGGGACTCGCTCCAGCAGTTTAAGTCTTACAGGTTTTCTTGCGTTTAACAATAAAATGAGGAAAAGATACCAAGAATTCTGTTGAACTTTATATCAAGATTTCCTGAGTCAAATGGTACTTTTTTTTTCATTAAAGGTCATGCTGAAGTCTCTTTTATTCTCTTCATAAAGGGTACTCGCTGACTGTTGTGACCTAAGTGCCATTAAAAAAAATAAACCAGCTCCCAAACTCTGCTGAAGTGAATATGCCAAAATACCTCAAAACCACCATCCTGTCTGTGGCAAAACAAAGCAAGTTTATGGATTACATTGGCACGGCACTGTGACTTCTAGGAAATGCTTTTTAATTATAAAGGAAGACTGCAAAGGGAGACAGGGGAATGTTTACGGGCAGTATGTATTTTGTTACATGCTGTATCAGCAGTCAGACAAGGTGTCCTTACAGCTTTACACTACTTGGCTCCAAAATTCTGCAAACACTGAAGAAAGGAACACGATGACTACATTTTGCTTCTCTTTTGACTAAATTCCAAATAACTTTCATGCCGAAGAATTTTTCATCAAACATTAAAAAGCAAGTATGATGGAAAAAAAATAAAGGCACACAATTTGTGGCAGGAGCAGACACTTCCATAACAACTCGTATGATGCCTAAGCCACAGGTCACTTAAAAAATACAGAAGAAAACCCACAAGTTATTACAAATAACTTGTTAGTTGCGTTCAATATTTGTTCTGCAGTTGTATTTATTCTGTTCACTGATAACTGGCAGATAATAAAAACATGTCTGAAAACCGTATGTTAGAAACAGTCACTCCACCCCGACACGTACAGTGCCACCAAGAGACTGTCTGCTTCAGACAGGAACTCTGCCCGTCTGCTTGTCTCACAATAAACAGCAATTTTAGAGAAGTTACACATTGACAGGCACCCTGGGTGAATGATTGGCTTTTAAGGCCTCATTGAACTGTGAATGTTTTCCCCCAGAACATACTTATTCTCATCCAGAAGTTTTCCCCAGTGCTTTTGTTCTGCTTATACAAGCCAGAAAAAACAAGTTAATTTATTCAGATTTAGTATGTGTTAACATGACTTCCTGAGCTAACACAGACTGGGTCTTTAATGAAGCTGGAATTAGTTATTTATCCAACTTCTAAGTTTGTTCCTCCAAAGGAAAAACTTTTGTTCTGTCTGTCCCAGAGCTGGGTACCATTCCAGGTGCAGTGAGATGGGACTTGGGCAAATTGGGCTGTAGCATTTACATGGCAGCTTAAACTTTACCTCTTGCTTCTCTTGCCTTGACACTTTGATTCCAACCCTGCATTTGTGCAGCTGCAGGGTGAGCTGGATCAGGGGAACTCATTTCCTTCAGCATGTTGTCTTGTAAACAGCTGTGCCAACACAGCACAGGAGTGATCAGCCACGATGTGATGGCAGAGGGCAGCAACAGAGGCTGCTTGAACCAGCTTAAACCACACTGCTGCAACGCACGAAGCCAACGCTTCGCTCCCCTCCGTGCTTTAGTTCTGCCCATCTGTAAAACTGGCACTACAATTCCTACTGTTTTATAAAGCACCTCTTAAAAGGGCTATCCTATTAACATTTCTGTGAATTCACATTACAGACCACCCACTCCTCTTGCAAATCAGGCTCAAGCTTATTCTAAGGACACTGGCACAGTCCCCACCAGCATCTGTTCCCTCAGTTTACCACACAACCTGCTCAGGGGTTGTACCATCTCCCCCAGCCTGTTTCCTACCCTCATACCAGCCCCAGCTTTTGCAGTACCCTTCACAGGGTTTTGCTCTGAACTGGAATCAGTTTCTAAAAACAAAAATCAGTTTTTTATTTAAGTCTGATCTGCTCTTTCATCCTATTTCTAGGAAGACCCCCATAACAGCCTCACTGGCACAGTTTGGCAGGCTACACCTAAAAGGTGAGAATACACAAGTGGGGAAGGGGAGACAACTAGAACACCTTAAATCCAGCATCAGCCACGCTTCCTAGATGTGAAACCATGGCCTCGATGCAGCACAATCCCCACTCTTTTCATATCCACACCCTGTTCACGTCCCGTGACACTGATGCATGAGAGGACAGTGGAAAGCACCACGTCCTTTCCACAAATACCCAACGGTGCCCAGTAAGGGAGCTGCCGGGTGTGAATTAGGGAAGGGCAAAGAGGGCAATGAGCATGCTCCAGCTAGGACTATTTCCAGTTCTTCCAGATCCAGCAGAGGGAGCACAAAAACACAGGGTTTTTTTGGCCTAATGCTTTTTTGGCTATGAATCGCTTGATGTTTGAAATCCCAGGCACTTTGTATTAGATTATTTCTATAGTAGTGCATATGTGGTGCATTACAAGCACATAATAGACAAAACCCTTGCTCTGAGTACATTACACTGTAAAAATCAATACAGTGATGGAGATGACCAACACAAGTAGGGAAGGCTGCAGAAGTTGAGAGGAGGAAAGAGAGGCAACACAGCAGGACTGCCAGCTCTGACGATTTTATCGTGTCTCCTGCAATACCAGGAATTTTTCCTAAAGCCAGCCCCAAAGTCTCATCATCACAACAATTTCAGCTTTCAGACTTGTGTTTGTTTTAAAGGATACATCTCTAGGCTTCCAAGGTTCAAAAGCAAAGCTGTAAGTGACTAAGGTGAAACCTAAAAACCAGAAAGAAGTACAAGAATCCCCAAAATCTGTTGTCTGTACACTGCATGAAAAACAATCTCAACTCAGGGGATTTTACTTAATTTTATTTAATGCTAATTAATGCACTTTTAATTACTGTTTCAGGAGTTGAGGAACAAAGGAGACTAAGCAGTTCAGCAGACACTGAGGGAAACTCTTTTCCTTCCCCTTCCCAAGGCTCAACTTCAGTCAAACACCTTTTCCCCATGCCTTTCCAAGCCTAACTTCCCTTGTTTCCACCATGCCTCACACTCAGTCCAGCCCAACACCTTTGGTGAGGTGACAGGCAGCACAGGAGGCTGTGGGTTGTGCGTGCAATGGTTTCTGCCTCCTCCTCTTCGCTTTTCATTTATCCTTCCACTGCTCCTTGCTGCTTCACTTGATTTCCCGTCTCAGCCTGGATGACAACTCCACCAGTCCCAGTTCCCGAAGAATGTCCTTGGTCTGGCCTGAGATGGCTGCAGTCCCTCAACTCTAGTCTGGGGCAGTCACAGTCCTTTGGGACACTCCTGAAGGGCAGTCCAGGCGATGCCCCCACCCCCCTGCAGCCCCTGCCACCAAACCCAGAAATTTAGGTCAAATATACTACACAGTTTCAACATTTTTCTTTTAATGTGGCACTCTGGTTCTTAGTGATTTTGCCAAGATTAATCAATGGAAAAGGTCATTATACGTAAGGGAACACCCAGAGCAAACTGTGCATCACGGCAATTCTTAAAATTAAAGCATGCAAGAAACACCGAAGGGAGGAACTAGAAGAAATCCAACAGGGAAGCAACACAGAGTTTATCTTTAGGCCTCCTAAGTCTCAGCTATATCATTGCAATGGACTTGGGTCAAGCACAAACAACTTTCCCTGCTTTCTCATCACATCCTTGTCCTACCTGGTGGCTGTCATTTCTTAGAGATGAGTTTATTATAGATCTTCCTGGACTATAATAGATCTTCCTGGAGCCCCATGTCTCTTCCTCAGCCCTATCCTCTGATAAAAGCAAGAGGGATCCCAGGGTATCTCACTGTCTACAAGTCAGCACTCAGTCTGTGCTGGACTTAACTGTAAATATTATTATAATATTGAATTATATTAAATCACAAGGGTAACTGACAGCAAAACCTTCAGTTTCTATACACAAAATGCCACTTGTCCTCTACATACCCAAACAAAAATGCAGAGATAGCAAATACAAAACACATACACAGAAATAATCGGAAAACACAAATACTGCAAAGATAGACAGCTAAATATGTTGTACGATCTTCTTATAGAAATACATAAGGCAGGTGCACTTCAGAGTATTTTTCTACTTTCGCAAGTTACTTCCAAGTTTCGGCATTAGTCTCCTTGAACTGCAGAATATGTTCAAACTCAAAATTCCTGTAAAACTACAGCATATTGGCAATCTCAACTTCTCATTTATCCAGGGCTATAACTGGGTTATAAGTGAAGAACACAAAATACTGCACTTCCTAAATAAGTTATGGGTCAACGAGTGTACTTCTGCTACATGGGAAAATTTACAAATTTCTACAAACATTATATGGAGCCCTTGTAAGTATCATAGCTCTCTATCAATTTGGTTTTTAAAAACCTGGGCTTTTTTGAAATCCTAAAGCAACTCAAAATCAACACTGAGCATGTGCCTTACACGCATCAGATGATGTCCTTTGTGGAAAAAGGAGTAGTCTGCTGGCTTTATATGAAAGAGGAGCATAAAATGTTGCTGAAGTAAGCAATGCAAAATAGGTGGTGGTTTTGGAAGTGGGGTGGGAGAGACAGAGACTAAGATCAAAGCAGATCGCTGTGCTCCTTTCCTGGGAAGAGATGAGGTAAGGAAGGAGAGGGAGTTGGGAAAAGATCTGGAGGGAAGGAAGCAGAAGGAAGAAGGGGCAAAGAGACTACAGCTTGAAACTGTCAACTTTCAACTTTGCCTACACCTAGACTTGGCCTTCAATAATTCTTACTAAACCAAGAACAAAAAAAGAGACCAAAATGCAGTAGCCACATGGCTGTAAAACACACTCATTCTTCTGGTGGAACAGAAAGGATGAACACTCCTTCCAAACACAAGCAGCAGAAACCCACAAAAAGCGGCCACACTGCACTGAAACCCACCATGATCCTTGCCTGGCACCACATCCTTCTCCCTTCCCCATGAGAGCCCTGGTGTCAGCCCCCTCCCTGCATCCCACCAGGGCTCCCCACGCCCCCCAAAGTCCCAGGCAAACCCTTGGTTAGCAATCCCGCACTGCAGCATTCCTTCCCGATACAGTTTGTTCCCAAAACGGCAGCAGGTTCTTGCAGGGGGCTGTGATGGAGAAGCTCACTGTGCTGAACACTACAGCCACCTAGACATTTTGTGAAACCTGTGGTTGCTCTATCATGTTGTTACTGCAAGCAGTTCTCCTTGGAGGTTTTCCAGGCTCACCCTGTTAGGCAGAATGCTACCACAGTGGAGCAAAATAAGAAATAATTATAGTAATAAGTATTTTACTTTTGGCTTGCTTTTTCCCTTCCCTATTTTTCACTGAGGTGAAAACAGAAGCTTTTTAAATTCAGTCACCATTTTGTCAGTTTTCCTAATTTTTAACAAAAATTTACCTTTAATTATTTTCTCTCCATAAACAGAAATTAAGTCCATCTCAAAACTGTGTATCACATTATTGCAAAAAAAAAAACAAAAAACGAACACCCAAACCAAAAAAATCCCCAAAATATAATTAGACTACACTTTTTCTCAGATGTAGGAAGCCATGAAGTTGTAGTTTCCTCACTTTGATATGGAAAGGAATGTTAGTGTTGTGTCCTTACACAAGGCCTAACAGCAGCAATAAGCAATATCATGATCTTCAGTTTACAAAAACAACAAAAACCTTTGTTTCTCCCAACCTATTCCACAAACATCTCATTACTGGAAGAGTAACCACTTTTTCAATCCAGTTCTCTTTTCCATGCTGCATGTGAACTTAAGATGAGCCCAATGTGCCTAAAGCCACCAGGCCAACATCACCGTTGTCCATATCTCTGCTCTCCTGCCACAACCCGAGAAGCTCTGAAGTTCCCAGGACAGTGCTGCACCCCACCTCCTTCCCAGCCCCACACCCTAGATTTAAGGGTCTGCACATGAGTCATTAGGCCGGACCAGGAGATCCAGCACCAGCAGGGAGGAAGGGGTGTTTCACACGAAGGGGAAAGAGGACTGGGAGGATGGGCACTTTGATGCACCTTTGTGAAGACAGGTCAGGGCTTTGCTGAGAAACAGTAACTTGATGCAGATAGCTTTGGCCTGAGCTGAAATAAGATTTGACGTGTTTACTCTGTGCAAGGGAGTCAACCCAGCGGAGCTCTGTGCCCCACCCCCAGCCAGGCTGCTGCTCCTTCAGCGCTCGCTCCACCCGAACAGTGCCACAGCCGCCACAGCAGAAGTCTGCCCAGGAGCAGACGAGACTAAAACAATTAAAGATTGCAATTAGTTACCATTTCATGAGTGACCACCATAGCAAGGGCTCCTGCCTCGTCTGCAGCAGACAGTAGCATGTTAGACTGCCCGTGTTTATAGCAGAGGACTGAGTTGCCAACTTGCAGGCGCAGGATAACGAGCGCTATTAGCCTTGGCTTAAACTGAACCATTGTTCTGGAGGTTGGACATCTCTTGTAAAACCCCATTATTAGAGACCATTTGCCATCTATTTCCGTGGCAACTTTTTTAGTTTGTTTTGTTCTGTTTTAGAATTTTTTTCCCCTTCCCTTTCCCTTATATCCTATTGTACTTACAGAGCCTTACACAATAACCCACTCAAGCACAGCCATGGAAGTGGTTTGAGGGAACAAAAGCTGCTTCTGGCACAGCCAGTGCATCTGACTCTCTCTTCGTACAGCTGCCTGCATATCCTCCACAGATTTACAGAGCACCAGAAGCAACTGATTTCCCTTCTGCTTCTCCTCTGTGTTGGATACAAAATACACTGTAGGCAAGGAGGAGGCTACTGAAATCATACTTGAAGCATTGACTAAAGATATAGGTGAGTCACAAGCAATTTCTGCAGCTAATCTTGCTAAAGGAATCGGTAGGAGAAGACTGACCTGAAAAGAAAGCAGTATGTGTGAACAGGAGGAATTAAAAAAAACAAACAACTCCAGGAAGGCAGTGCAGTGGAAGCAGAGTGTCTCCTTCTCTGCTAAAGAAGATTATTGCCACATCTAGCAGTTTGCACCCACCCAAGTAGTGTGCCATCAACTTAATTCTCAAACGAGACTAGCAGAACATCGAGACAGGATTAGACATGCTTGTTTTTAACCATTCATTTATCTCTCTGGTAGAATCCTATCAGCAGAGCATTGGCATCAAAATTACTGCCCTTTAAATTGCACAGAGTGCGTTTTTAATTTTACATGTAGCAGTTATGTCATATGGGGTTATTTATTTTTTAATTTAAAGTGGTAAAACATATTTAATCTGTTTTGAGAAAAGAACAAATTGATTTAGCAAGCAGTTCAAGGCTCTCCCTGGAGACACTCAACCACACTCAGCAATCTGGCTATAAGTTGAGACTTCACTAAAGTCTTTTTAATTGTAGGTCATAAGAAATGTCAAGATATAAACCACCAAGGAATACTAAAAATTAAGCCATCATCTCTGAGACTAACAAATGTCTTACATATGGCAGTAGAATACTTTTTAAAATCTTTATGGCATTACGACTTAAGCACAGTAGGAGAGCAAATGGCTCAGAGCTGCATGTAAAACATGTGTATTATTTTTCTGGTGAGGGAAAAAAAGAGAAATCCAAAACCTGCATTAAGGGAAAAACACTAGAGTGAAAGAAACTTAAAATACTATACTTTGTATCTTTTCCACTTTGTTTCATTACACTAAACATCTTCTGTTTGTAAACAAGACGTTTGGTTTCATCTTGGTCAGAAAACACTCCTCCCTAATAGAGCATGAAGCAGTGTTGTGTACACAGCAATACACATATGCAGGAATGGATCACAAAAGTGAGGAAAGATGTTTTTTAAAGAAAACTTCAAAAACAAACAAGCAAAAACCCACAAAGCCTTAAACACTTCCAGAGCTTTGTGCCCAGGTTTTATAAGAAGACCTCTTCATTTATTCTTAGCTAAAAAGTACTTTTAAAACAGTTTTTTCATGTGGAAAGTACCCCTGCCTTCTGTCCTGCAGTTTTGAGCTGGATTCTGTATTTACCAAATCTCTTTGTAGAACTTAGCTGAAATGCTTAAAATTTTCCTTTATCCACTTCTCTCAAATAACGAGGACAAAAGAGGACACTGACCTTAGCAGCAGAAGGCAAAAACCCCTCCAGTTTAATTTCTTAAAGCAGAATAAGTTAAAAATTAGGTGCATTAATTTTTAAAACCAAAGAACAGTATCTAAGAGCTCTTACTGAAGTATAAAGAAAACAGATAACCCGCCTCCTTCTCCCACATTCTCCTCTCTGAAAAAGTGTAAGGGTCAGGAATGTGAAATCAGAGGCAGATTTTTTAACAATCCCTGCCTAGTAACCTTTTAAACTTGATTAATACACAAATTTCCATTTCTGCCATCATCTTCCACTCCTGGGAGTGGAAACAAGATGGGTATTTCCCCCTTTATAATTAAATCAGAGTGGAACTCAGCAGTAAGCAGAAAGCAGTTCAAGCAATGTGCTGAAGACTCACATTAAGGGAAACAAGTTCATGTGTGTGGAAGGAAAAAAAAATTAAAAGTAATTTTAAGATCCCATGTTGCTGGCAGTCAACTCGTTAATTAAATATTAAAAACACTGATTTCATTGGTTTTCACCACTGTCCCTAGCAGGTGTGCCAAAGCCTATGGATGAACACCTATCTCCCTAAATGTAAGGCTGGGCATTTCACGCAAGTTCCAATCTATCCACCGCCACTCATATTTCTCGACCACCTTCACATCAGCTCAATGCACACTATCATACTCTAACCACCTTCTTAAGATGAAACACCGTGTCCATGTGCATATGTGGAAACCTATGTTCACACACGGGGTAGCGCGGCGGCTGCCACCTGCTTTGCCTGTGTGAGCAGTGCTGTGGTGCCGGGGAAGCGAACGGCAGAAAAGCTGCAACACTGTGACCCAAGTTAAGATGCAGGCAAACATAGCTTCAGAGATCCAAGGCTTTTATGCAAATTAATGTCATACAAATAAAAGCACCAAAAGGAATAATTGCACAGATGCCTCAGAGGAAGAGTCATATCTTGGGATTTAATAGCTAGAAGAAATCTTCCCCCCATCTTCCCTTTAAGCCACATGTTCGCAGTAGATGAGTGCTCCTTGCTATCCCACAAGCTGTTACACAAGTACTCCAAACTGGTAGCCCTGGATCCTGGTTTTCTGGTTCCTTGGAGGGCTGCAGGGCAGGGTCCAGCGCCTCCCCTCATGCCAAGCCCTGCAAGACTGCCCCTGCTGAAAACTTGAGGTCATCGACAGCTCAGAGCAGCAGCCAAGAGCAGACAACATTGCACAATTTGTGTTCTGTGTGGACATCTGAGTTGGAAAGACAGTCATTTCAAAACAAGCTGAAGTTTGCCTCAGGATCTTCTAAGTTTTACTGAAGGCTGTTCATAAACTCTTCCACTGATAGCATTTGTAAAACTCAGATTAATTTTCTGTGACACTGAAAGAGGGAGGGAGAGACCCTAAACAAAACCCCAGCCTTGCCTCACCAACTTCACTCCTTACATCCGTATAAACATCCACTCGCTTCTCTCCTGTCCTCAAAAGCCCTTTCTCTCCAACACGCCAAAAGCTTTTAACCCGTATTAAAGGCACTAGCATCCAGCCCCGGCTTCAAACAGGCACCACTGTGGCAAAGCCGCTAGACTATAGGAAGCAAACCCTGGAAAATCTTTCACAGACGCTTGGAGATGTGGCTGCCACTGACTGTCCACAGTGTCCCTCTGACAGAGGGGAGGTTCCTGCAGCTGAACGGGACGGTGGGCTTGTAGCCGCACCTCCATGTGTGCACAGGGTGGCTTCATCAACGAAAGTGCATTTTTGTTAAGAAAGTGGTCAAAGAGTTTCAACCACTGAGGCAGAGGCTGGCCTTCCAGCAGCTCCTCTTCGGGGGTGGGATGGACATCTGAGGAGGGGTGAATGAGAGGGAGAACAGCTGTTTGCTCACTGAATGAGTCATAGGACTCAGCTATTAATTCTTCCTCCCAGGAGAATATGCCCCCATGCCAGCCCACCCACCATCCTATAAAACAAACAAACATATAATGGAGGTCAGGGAGGGGGAGCTGAATAGGAGGAAAGGAAAAAAGGAGAAAAAAATACCCAAGCATTTAATATTTACATAAGAATGAAATGTTTCATTAATTACATACAGAATCAATTTGCAGCTATTTTCCTTAAATTTCTCAGTCAAACCCACAGATTTGAAGCACTTTGAACTGTGCTGCACCAGTAATTGTGGATGAATATTTTAAATCAGTCTTGAATCACTGTACTGCACACACCAAATGAACTAATAAGCTGCTCATGTGTGGACTACTAATGTATTTTCTTTCTATCACAGACAGATGGAGTGCTGCCTAAAATCAGTTGAATTGGCTACTGGGAATCTTCAGAAAGGCTTAGAAAAGTCTTTAGCTCTACTGTTTTATTAAAAATCCCACTCAATAGGCTTCACGCGTTAAAAAGGAGCCAAGATGTAGAAAAACCCAAACAAGTTTAACAAAGATATGAAGGGACAGTTGGACATTTCACATGACTATAGCAACCTCCAGAGAGTGACAATGAATAGTGTCTTGTGAAATGTTATTACAGGACTATCGAAAAGATGGACATCCTTGCCATCTATATGATATTTATCACAATATATCCATTTATGGGCAGTCATTTTAAATCTCACACAGTGGCATATCAGTTCTGTAATCTGACAGATGTGTTCTAGTTTACAGAAGCATCTGTTGAGTCATCAGGACATCAGAATAGTTAATTGCACTTTGGGGATGCTTTCAGAGATTAGAAGTTCCCTTATTTCAAGTAAATTTTAAGTGTCCTCATAGATTAAACTCCTTTTTCATACATAAAATTAACATATGCACTCACACTCCAGAGAAATTAATGTACGAGATGTAAAGAATAACTTCCCTAAGGGATTATCTGTTTTCTTCCACCTCCTGTACACCCTGCTTCACACTGTGCTCAGCAATGTGGAACGGAAAACAAACAACTTCAATCACTCATAACTCTGAAATATAAACTAAGATGTGGACTACACCGGTTGGTGAAAGAATACGTAAGAAGCTGTTTTTGTTCAAGAACTTTTAAAAAATACCTAACAGCTGAAAACTGCTGTAGATTATGTCTGCCATCTCTTTTTGGCAAAATATTTACAATTGTGTTTCAGGAGTTTTTATTACTGTTTATTCTAAAAGAAATGCTGTACAGGCTGTATATTTCACCACCACAAGAGTATGAGACCAGTCAGGAGAACCTCCACAAGATTAAACATGGCCTGGATGACATTAAGACATCCCCCCACCTGAAGTTGTACCAATTGTTTCTTACATGCAGCTAAGGACTGGAAGCAGGCGATCTCCATTCATACACCTAATTATCTAAATATTTGAATTAAAAAGATCAAAGACCTTGTGGACTACTCCTATGAGTTTACAACATGTGTGAGCAGATTATGTATTTCCCATGCTTCCCACCTGAAATTCCTTGCAACCTTCTGGCCCTGATAGCAGTAGGAGGATTAAAAAAATATATTTCTTAGGAAGAAGGATCCATCATATAAACATTCGGCAGTGGATTTTTTGGTCTGGTTGGTGTTTCACCAAAAAACAGCACAACAAAATGAACCAACAACAACAACAAAAAGGTATAACTGACTGCTTCACAGACATGACTAAATCTGTCTGGTCTGTAGCTTGGGAACCACAGGGTTCCCATGATTAATTCAATGAGCTTTTTGATTTCACTCAAGAAGCGATCATAAAGCTAAAGTGTGAGCACATAACCAAGCACCGAGCACCGTACACGACTGCAGCTACCAACACTGCATCTGTGTTTTACTTCCTATAAATCCTAAAGCGACAGCATACCTCCATCTAACCAGGCTGTTATTCTTTAGTGGAAAGGAAATGAAACTTGAAGTGAGAGTGTAAAAGTTGAGACAAGCACTACAATCATGACCGTGCTTTGAAAAGGTCCCATACTTGTGAAATTACAGCATATTCCCTTGCTGTTAAGCTGAACTGAGACTGCTGTCTCAGTCGCATTAAATTATTAGCTAATTAGCCCTGAGTAAGGACAACAGTGTGTTGATGCTGGCAAGCTGTGAAAAGAACACTTGAGCAAAGAAGATCAATAGCATTTTTGTCTGGCTTACAATAAGAAAACCGCTGGCCCAGGTTATGAGTTTAAGCCATTTTTCATTTAGCAGACAAGACAGTGCTAGTGACAGATCAATACAGCGACTTTATGATGGGCTGCTGCTCCTGCAGATGGCAGGACCATAAACAGGCATTATTTTTAAAGCCTGGAGCAATCCATTACTTAGCAACCACCTGACCTTTTATAATATTTAGACATTCCTACACAAAAAGGAAAATCAGAAAACAAAACAGAGGGAAAATCAGGAGGATTAGCCCTCCTGTAAAACAGAAGGGAATATGAGCTGCTTGAAAGTCAGTATTTAAAGTAGCAAGCTTCTGTGTTATTTGGGAGATTCACTAAAGCCAAAAGGTTTGCACCAGGTAACTACTTACACCTTCAGAGAGAAAATGTTCTTGTGAATCAGTTCTTAGTTGAAGCTATTTTCTTCTAGGTTATCCGGGATAACAAATGAGCCTTTTTATTAAATCTTTAAACAAAACAAAACACAAACCAACCAACCACTTTAACATCTCCTTAAAGTATTAGATGAGCCACTTTAACACCTGCAACTAGTGAGCATTTGAGAGAATACAGTTACAAATGGGTGGTTATTTTTACCATATTGCAATACGCACACTCGCATTTACACCTATGGCTTGTTATTCCACACCAGTATTAGGACTGCCTGTAGTGTTTTACTATTTTAACAACGGCAAAGGAAAACAACAGGAAGGTTTTATAATTCCAGCGCTTTTATGGTACAACCTCTAGTTAAAGAGAATGTAAAGGATAGCATCTTAATAAATTATTCAGGCCAGATCTTCAGCTGAGGACACAGGTAGAGCATCTGGCCCTAGATCTACGGTCTTCTCTTTACTACTAACATGAAATAACCACAGAACATGGTGAATTAATCATAAAACCAGCTTGCCTCTGCCTCCTCGTCTGCGGCTGGTTTGTGTCAATTACTAGAGAAATATCTGCTTAGGCAGGAAACTAATTTTACAAAAGCACATTGGGTTCACAGGCTTTCATCAATACTTTTTGGTTGCTGCAAGTAACTAATTAACATTAATGTCAACATAAAGGATAGAAGGAGGAGGAAAATATTAACAAGCGCAACACAAAATCTGAGCTGGCTGCTTCTTCCCCATACAGTACTGTCATGCAACTACCTTCCAGTTCATGCCTGGAAAATGAGTTATTATTAATTCAGTTGCTAATTTTACCTTGGATGATGTAAGCAAACAGCACTACACTTTCCCCTTAACTAACAGCAATTATGCACAGTATTAGCTTCAAGTACAGCAGGATAGCACCCAAACCAGAAGTCTTTTGACTGGGTTCCACTTGTGCTAAGAATAACTTGGCGCACACGTACACGATGCTAAATCTGACAATGATCTGCTTTGCTCCAAAACTACCTCCTCTGCGCCTTCTAAAATACTGTATACATCAAGCTGTGTTAAAGTAGGAAAACTAGATATTGAATCTATTTTTTAAAAAAATTGAATTTCCTTAAAGTGAAAGGTGAAGGATGGTTTCAACAGTTTCACATTCATAATCTCACCTCCTTTCAGCAAGCACAAGGGTTCTATGTACCCAACTGTGCTTAGACACGCTGGCCGCCAGGCCTGCCAGCCACCAACACTTGGTTTCAACCCAGAGATTCAAGCAGACTACTCCAAAATCACTGACACAAGCACACTAAACAGCGGCCCACAATTCTGATTTGCAGGACGCAAGATATCTTTAGAGATTACGCCTCCATAACCAGGCTAAACAAGATGTTAAATAAACTCAATGGCTTGGGTTTTGTCATTTTTTTTTGGTCTTTGTTTTGTACTACTTTTTTAATAAGCTTACTAGGTTTTTGGTTGCAAACACCCCACATATTTGTGAACAAATGAAAAATTGCAGCACTCTGAAATAATCACTGATACTTCTTTTACAGTGCCTCAAAGACATTGTTTCAATTTTAAGATAATCCAAAGCATGTCACTCATACCACAGCATACGGATACAGGTTGTGACCCTATGATGGCTGTTCCAAACCACAGGCTCAGTCGCAGCACACCTGGAATGCATATCCCATTTTCAGCTGACTGGGAAGGAGAAAAGGAGCTGGGTCTGCCGGAGCTTGGCTGCATGGACACTAGCTAAAGAAGTGTCAGGAGGAGTAATCACATAGCCCAGCATCAGACTACCCACAGAGTTTGCCTAGAGTAAAGGGCCCTTGCCCTCAAGAAGCAGGAGGCCATACTCCTCCTGCACCCAGAATGATTATTACTTGGTTTTTGGTACAATGACTCCCTAGTATGTATTTTTCTCAGCACTTCAGCCTCTTTTATGCCACTCCTCCACTGAATATAGTCCTGTATTTCAGTTTCTTATCCTTTTTTTTTCCTCTCTTCTTTTCCCTACATCCTATTTGATCTAAGTTCCAATACACTATTTTTCTTCTCAGCAAGGTCCTCACCACAATTGTGACTTTTTCTTATTTTTCCTCTGTCCTTGGTAAGATCTAAATGACACCCTTCATCCCTGACTGGTCTCTGCAGACTCCTGTTCTGTTCCTTCTTCCATTAAATTCCCTGGACTTTCCATACTAAGATAGTTTTAGTCAACAGGGGTATTAACTCTCCATATTGCTCCTGTACTATTAAAATGACATGATCCTTGTCTGAAGATACCACCATGTGAACAGGTTTATAGACTTCAACTTTACCAGCAATGAAGTGAGAGCCCACTGAGGATCTCTACTATTTCTTGTTGAAGAAATTGTACACAACTGACAAATCCACAGATGACGATGAGGCAACTTTGCTACTGTTCAAGAGGCTAAGTCGAAGGCAAAGCAAACAAATGACAGGCTCCCAACAGTACACCAAACTTCCTTGTTGTTATGGTTACAGGTTCCAGATGAGCTACAAAAACCATCTGCAACACCTTATTACCTATTTTTCTTCCCTAGCAAAATTTTGCTTGAAAAGCTACATTTAACACTTGCTTCACATCCATCCAAAAAAGAAAACTTGGTAGTTTGGATGTTGCATTAGTGTGATAGACACCTTTTTCAATGTAAACCTTGCCACCATAATAAAACAATAAACTATTCATTGGATAGTAAGGCATTTGTGAAAGGCACCATCTCTTCATTAGCATAGTGCTGTGATCCCATTTAACTCCATGCTGGTGACCAGAAGGCAAGATCACAATGCATATATTAATAACACAAGAAAGGAGACTAAAATAGTGCATTCTCAGTACACATTGTTCATACTACCATCCGCCAGAGCCAATCCTTTCAAGCCTAATAAAGTGAAGTTATTATAATTAGAGAGTTCATAACACCATTTAATCAAGTGTGGAGCTGGATCACAGTGGGTTGTATACCAAAGACAAAACCACATGAAGCAGTACAATGCCAAGTGCAAGAAAGGGCACACGTATTCTTCATGGAAAATTACAAATTACTACAAAGCCATGTTTGTTTTCAAATACTCAAGATAGTTTGCATACTAGGTAATTTTACAACATGGAAATAAGTTATTTCATAAACTGCAAATGAAATACGACCACAAAAACATCTTTTGGTTCTTACAGACAGAAAACCACAGATGTGAGTTCTCAATTTGTGAATCAGTTCTTCATAGTTTTATTGGAATAATTAATTACACTTCAATAACACTATAATTATTTTTTCTACTACTGCTTGTTATTTACAAAGTGCTTTACAATAACCAACTGGTTTCAGACACCTCTAAAAGTCTCCATCTAGTGAGACTGAGACAGAAGTATCCTGAGCAGCAGCAGAACAGCAAAGGCCAAGTGACATCAGGAGTAAAACCAAGGACTTTTCCATAATCAGACCGTTTTCCCAGGGGTCACAGAATCCTTGGCACACCTAAGACGATATGCTTCTCACCATCAAGATCCGTACTGCAATATTTCCCTCCTGTGTCTCAAAACTAGATTGGGAAATACCCTGATCCTCCCCCAGGAAACAGAAAAATGTATGCTTAAAAAAAAAAAAAGTGGTAATCAGGAATCACCCTTGCAAATGAGAGGGATCAGACACTCACATGTTTTAGATTAGTCTCCTGACCAATCTGAAAGATCTTGCATGTCTACCTGGCCAGGACCCATGCCGTTAGCTGGCAGGAGTGAACACACCACACAAGTACCCTGATGGCAATGCTTGCAGCTACTACCCATTCACTCTCTGGTACACCAAAGATGTCCAGCGTTACGCTCTATAGAAACAGAGTAAAGACTACTCCATCCTAAGCAGCCCTTGTTTTAACCACACCACAACATTTTTAGAAAAACATGAAAAATAGTTCCCATTGTATCAATAGAGAAACTTGCTTGACAAACACAGTCAAGTCAGGATCATAACCACTGGATGTTCCCAGAAAAACACAAGGGATTTGGGGCAAAGAGTGTTATGGTACAATTGTTATTTATTTCACAGATGCAGCTAAGAAATCCTATAGACCTTAGCTTGATCTTGATTTGGGGCCTTCAGAGTCCAAATATGCCTTTCATTATAATACATAAATAACAATAAATATACTTAACGTACATATCCAAGTTGCCGTAAGTGTAATTTAACACACAAGTAACTTCAGGAAAATTAAAGCAGAAAAATGATGCAGCAGCACAGAGCTTCAAAAATTACTCCTGGGCAAGAGTCTTCAGACTGAAATGTTATTTAAAGATTTGTTACGTATACAACAGCACATATACAAATGACTACAGATCTAGAAATAAAAAGGTCTGAATTAAAATAGGGTCTCATCCAACACCCATTAAGGGCAAAAAAGATTTCCACCGGCTTTAGACACAGTTGGGACACACCCTAGTAATGTTACTACACAAGTTTCCTGCACCTTTGAGCTTATTTGCATAACAGTTACACACCCAGTCATTCCCAAAATAGCAAGATACAACCTTCCATCTGCCTGGATATTCTGTATGGACAACAGCTCAAAATTCATAATGGCAAAAAAAGGACTTTGCAAACAAGGAGTCAATTTTACCATAACCCGTAGAGTCCCACTCAACCTTTACAGTGCTTCTCTGGAGATGGCAATCAGGAGCCATTTATCTTACCTTATTTTCTAAGTTTTACAGACTGATTTCTTCCTTCCCTGCCCATCATGCTCAAGTCCTTTTTCATAATTGCATGTCAAAAGGAAGAAAGTTGCAGAGAACACTTATTCCAAAACAGCTCATTAATTTAAGAACTTGTATTGATTTTGTGAGTCATTTATACATTTAAAATACTTGTGTGCTTAAGTTTTGCAGGAATGAACATCCCCAAACGTACCATATTATCATAGAAGGGAAATACAATGTTTGCTTTGTTTCTTCCTTTAAGGCATTAATTTACACGAGATTTAGGAAAACCTTCCCCTCATCTGCACTCTAAAAATATTCCTTAAAATGTAAGAGAAGTCTCAACATATATAGGACAAATACAAATAAAAGTACACCAAACAAATGGCAGGACAAATAGTTTAATCCTTGCTCAAGAGATTAGCACCATATTCACAGCTTTGAAATGGATAAAATACAAGTCTATTCTTTATTAGTGGAGATAAATGTTTGTCACCTTAATCTCCAATATGCTATTCTTCTATAACTATGGGGTATATTCTCAGGTCAATCTGTGGTAGATTTAAGGAGACAATGTTAATTCTAGCATGAAACTTAAGGAACATAAATCTATTTGAAGAGTTGCAGAACATTTTAGCCACAAGCAGCAGCTCCCATCAAATAGGACATAGTCAAGATAAAAAATCATGCTGTTCTAATACCCTTGGGGGTTTATCCTGCCAGCTCTAACTGATAGTATTGCTTATGAGAGATACTGGCAAAACAGAGCAATAGCAAGAGAAAAATGTATCTCAAATCCTTTATCGAAGCGGGTAATTCTAATGAACACTTCATCTCTGCTGCTTTTTGACTGAAATTGTGCCACAAAATTAAATTGTTCAGATTCCCACCCTTTTCACTCTGCTTACATGCACAGTGTCAATGCCATAAACATCCCACAGGACCATTTACACCAAAGACTAGGTTTGCTGTGCTGATTACAGTCTTCAAATGCCATTAATGTCTGTCTTTCAGAAAGGTTGCAGCACCTTAGTCTTGAAAATCAAGCTTTTTCAGAGATGCAAACTGGCAAACTCAAAAATCAGCACCCAAATCTAAACCTGGAGTTCCTATTTCCTGTACCTTTAATAGAAAAATTTCATTTTATTAGTTTCTATTGCTCTATTAATTTTATTGAGAATATTAGCCCTTTACTTGCACCATAGTTCCTTATTAATGCTTCAAAGTGAAAACCACACACAGTTGTCTGACATGGACTAAAACTGTTTAATGTCCACTTCAAGTAAATGGGTGTTATACACAACGCATTGCATCACATCTCTTAATTTTTTTTCTCTAGTCATTCTATTTTCCCTACGTCAAGACACTAGAAATAATCACTTTATTGTTACACTTACTGACAATGACCCTCAGAAGGTGATCACATTTTGATCCTATTTGATTACATTAGTCTTAATAAATCCTAATGGAAACAAATGTAAATCCTCTTTCTTATCACTCATTCTCATTAATTTCAGCAGTCACTATAACTTAACTGCACAAAGGGCTTTAAAGTGCACACAGAGTACCAACGAAAGAGAACTTGCACTGCCTCTCACTTATACCTTTGATCTTATTCACTGAACAAATTTAGGGTAACTCTAAAAAGAGCATCCCAAGCATCCCAAGACGGAGTAGTCACAGTGCTGGCAGGGGTTAACACTGCTATGACACTGACAATGTGGGAGCAGCCCATGGGAGACAAGACCCAGGAAGCTGTCCACCCAAGAGCTCACAGCCTAAACAAAATCAAATAAATGGGATGTACCCGAAATCCCATAAAGGAAAATAAATATGACTATTACTACTGTCTTCTTGCTGACATTGCAGAAGTATTGAGTCCTTAGGTGGGATTTGAGCAGAACAAGCAAGGAAAGGGACCTGTGTGTCCCATGTGCAGAAGGTGATGCCAGTAATGGTGTGAAGACTGTCATGGGAGAAGCAAGTGGCCAGGGCATCAAGCCTCCCACTGCTGAAAGAACAGCCTTCTGGCAAGGACGGTCACCTACAGGTGCTCACATCCACTGTGTGCAGATTGCTCTGGCAAGTGAGAGAAGTGCAGAGCTCTGGTGGGTAGCTGTCACCTGTATTTTCCCTACCTGATGCCACCTTTCGAAAACAGGTCCTGACACGAGAAATCAGAGTAGCCCACAAATGAGCCAACTGTGCTGAAATCTGGTTTGACTGCAGAGGTCAGGACAGCTCGTCAGCCAGCTGCTCTGCTATGTAAGTGTAACGAGACACTCGCAGCTTGCTGCCCCTCCAGTGTAATTGCACATCTTGTTCTTTGTAATCATGCTTACCACTTATACGCTGCCGTAGAGACATAACTTATCCTCACAGATCCCACTGAGAGGCAGGCAGAAAAGTATTACCATCCCCGTTTTACAGATGGAGAGAAATATATTACCTCCAGGAGTCAGTTAATTACTGGAATAACCTGATGCACTTCCGCAGGCCTGGGAGGATTCAGGCTCACGCATGCCAGCGGCCAACCTGGCCAACAGAGGTCAAGTCATTTGTCAAAAGCCATAGGGTGTTTCTGTGAGATACAGGATGAAAACTCTTACAGCACTGCAGCCAGCTTTCTTCTCAGCTCAAATTACAAATCATACCTGCTAAATACCTGTGGTGGGTTGTTTTGGCTTTTTTAGGGGGGTGGGGGTGGTGAGTGTAATTTTTTTGTTGCTGTTTTGGGGTTTTTCTGTTTGTTTGTTTTTAAACCAATTCATAAGGGATTCTAATTAAAAAGAAGCCCAAAGAAAACGAAAACTTTTGCTACAGTTCCCCAAGTGGAAGGAAAGCAACTTCCCCAATTTGATTAATTCCTGAAAATAATTACAATTATTGTTTCTGCAGTATCCAGAAAATACCAGAGTAGCTTCTGCCAGAAGAGAGACAGTTACTTAAAAGGCACAGAGGACAGCAACATACAAATGACATGATGTATATACAGTAAATAATAAAATGAGGAGGCAGCATGATATACTTTCCTGTGTTGTTACTAGGCTACATACCTCAAATGTCACAGTAGGTGGGAAAATAGCTTAGATAGCAACTTTGTATTATTTTTAAGGTCTTAAAGTTAAAAATCAAGCAAATATAACTGGCTATTTCTGTGTCCAAAACCACAAGTTATCGATAATAATCAACCAACCATCCAAACTTCCACGACATTCATGAAATGACGGTATTTGTTCTTTAAACTCTTCTGACATACTTAAATTTTCCATCTTTAAGGATTTAGCATTGCTAGGTACTTTAGGAATGGAAAACGATCTTATCAGTTGTGTTTAAGCAATCATCTTAATCCAGAAGGCAAGGTTTTAAATAAAATGATCACAAGGCCACGAGCCACACTAGGGAATTGACCCCATTGTTATTTTCAGATCCATTGCTATTGCTCAGTCCCTTTTCAATGTACATTGCCCATCAAAAAAGGAGTTACACAGCTTACAGCCCTGCACTGAAGTAGCTTCTCATTAGCAGGAAACATTCACAAAGCCGTTTTAAATCAGATTGATGTTTTAGCCAGGTCCACAGACAGAGACATCAATACAGTGGCTAACCAGATAAACTTTCCCCCCACACCATCTTTACGCTGCTGTGAACTTTCCTATCCTTTGGTAATGTTCACTTTTTAAACTCTCTGCTTTTAACAAAAGGTAGGAAGGTTCTTTTTGATCATACTAATCACACTCTAACCATTTTAGACTTGGGTGGGAAGAGAAAGGAGAGGTTTTACCTCAAAAACTATTTGCTGTCAATCTGAGCAGCTAGCTGTTCCAACCAGACCATCCTCTGGTCAGACACCGTCTAGCGCAGCACATCTCCTTTGTCAGTATTGAAAACAGTTCAATACCTCCTATACCTTCAACAGCAACGGTAAAAAAAAAAAAAAAAAAAAAGATATTTGCTTGTTGGTTGCTAATTTTTAGGAGCTCTGCTGAAGGACACACAAAGGTTTCATGAAAGGCACCACACTAGCTTATTTTCTGCTTGAAGATGCCAGGAGAACTCATTACTGTTCACCAAGTTTGCTCTACCTGTATGTCAAGAACATACATTTTTCTTCAGCTTTGGAAGTGGATACTGGATTATATATACTTTATATGACTGAACTTCTAGAACCTGAAGGTGAGTTATGCAAAATCATATATCCCAAATCCAGTATTAACATAAAAAATAACTCTTTTAGATAATCAATCCAGCTTGTCAACTAAACTACCCGGCTAATAGCCTGAAGATGGCAATTTCAAGGGGTTTTACAGATTCACTCAGAAAAACAAAAATCCATTTTCTAGAAGAAGACTTACAGTTCACCAGTTCCTCGAGTAAAAAGGAATGTGGAGGAATTCTGCCTTTTTCCAACCTTCTGTTACACAGCTTTACAGTCAAAACACACATCTTGGGATAAATCAACTTCCCTGTTTACACTACCTTTCGTGTTTCCACATGCACAATTTGACTATCTGTTTTTAAGGATTATGGAAATAGTTATTAACATCATGTGGTTTCAACTAGTAGGAGAAAATCCTAGATAAAATTGCTCACCAAATGACCTTTATAGCTTTCCTTTAGCATGCATATACATACAAGAAAGTCTTTTAATGATCATACGTGCTTCCTAAGAAAGAATGACCTATGAAAATTTTCTTTTTGAAGAAACAAAACCGAATTTGCACAAACCATGAAGACACTCCACGGACAAATCAGAGGACAATCTTGAAACAGTCTAGTATCAAAGTGAACATAAAAAATTTCAACATATTTTAAGACCCCAACAGATTACAACAGCAACCTCTAAACTGACCTCTCTGTTCCCACTAACAATCATTCAGTTCTGAGCCATAGTGCAGTAGGGTCACTCTTGGATTATATAGTAAATGACAAATTTGATAAGCTTGTTACAGATATAGGTGTATGTATAAGTAATTAGAAACCTACTACTATGAGTAAGAAAAATAGTAAAAGAATACTTGTTTTTCTTGTTTACAACATGAAAGTAGTTGCTTTTTCTAGTGAAAACATTCTGACTTCTTATTGGAGGATTGTAAACAAAATTAATCAGTTATTTTTTTCAGAAAGCAGAACTATTTCAGGTCAAACACTAGGGGGGAAGGGAGGAAAGGCAAGAAAAAAACCCCAACCTAATCACACGCAGGTAACTGGAGACAGCCAATATACAGCCTAATATTTTCCAGCTCCAGCTACCATATATGCTAACAGGATCTCGGACCCAGCAGTATAGTGGGCGGAACAATCAAACTTGTGTGGCATCAGGTAACTTTGTGGCTGTGCTGGGAGCCCAAGCAGGGCAGCAAGGCAGAGCAAAGCCTGTGGGTCAGCACCAGGCCACAGCCATGCAGAAGAACAGGATACAAAAGCCTCTTGCCTCAGTTTCCCCACCTGATGCAACAACATTCACCCACCTCACACCAGAGGACTGAAAAGGTTAACTCATGTGTGCAAAGTGCTTTTAAAATTAAAGCACGATTTATTTCTCTCCTTTCAGCGATGGCAATCATCCTCACAGAAATCTGAGTAGCCAGGAGCTTCCTATTCAGCCAGTTATAAAAGTCACAGTTCTCCTGATAGCTCTGCATGACCCACTTCTCTATCTTGAGCTGCTGTGGTAGTATTTAAATGTCGAGGAGTTTATCAGTATATAAACTGGAGGAAAGCGTATTAGTGGAGACAGGAAAAGGCAAAATGTACAACACATAAAAGGCACAGCTTATTCAGATGAAATTTATTATAGCCCATTTGAGTTAAAATATCACATATGTATGAGACCTTAATGAAACAGCAATCCAGATGGAAGCAGGGAGAAGACTGAGTGAGCTGCGCACTCGTGCAGAAAGGATTTGCTCCTGAAGCCTGGCAGGCAGACACGTAACTGGCTGCGTGTTTATATGTGTTTGAGGCCAGCATCAGCAGCATAAAAACAAAGATCCCTATGGCCCTGGAAATTAATGGGAGGAAACCAGTTGTGGAAAGAAACTGACAAAAGACATATCAAAACTTTCAAATCTATTCAATATTAGACATTGTGGGGTAATGGCACAATGAATCACAACTGATTAGCACCAAGTCTAGCTCTTACTGCCTGTGTGCACAGCAAGTAGCAGGACAGAAACTCGAACTCTGCAGGAAGCTTCAGGGGTTTCCAAGACAAAAATGTGAAAACCACCATTTCCACAGAAAGGGCTCTTCTGCAAATTGCTTTAACAAAGTGGTTTTAGTCCATTCCATCCCTTACACAGAGCAGCTGTGCAGGTTTCCACTTATCTTTCCTGTCTGGGCACTGGCCTTTTCCACTGAGGCCACCGGTGACTCACTAGCCAAGATACACGTACATGTATGCAACCTTGCAAAAGATGCACTGTAGGTGGACTTTCATGTCGCCTTTTCAGAGATTCCTTCCATCCCCTCTTGCCCCTCTCTGACCAGCACAGGACCGTACAAGGGAAGTTTGCATTATTACGTCTATTATTACTTGACTATGTCATCAATAGATATCATTACTGAATATTTATTACCTAGATCACAAAGAGCTGAAGCTCAGGGACCAGCAATCGCAATTCTTTGCGATGACCACGTCAACTGCTCTCCTGGTAAGGCTTCTCCTAGAACTCACTGGCATGCTCCGCTTCACCTCATCCAAAAAAATCTTCCTCTATTTCTTGTCTTTATTGAGAAAAATAATTAAACCACATAAAGTTATACCAATGCTAAAAGCTGGGACATAAATAAAGCAGGACATAACGTTCCTGCAGAATACAAGACAGATGGTCACGGACAGACAAACTTAACTTTAATTTCCTTCATTTTGAAAGAAGTGAAAGATTTTCATATACATACATTTGGCTTATGTCCTTTTATGAGCCTCATATTTTGTTAAAATTGTAAGCTGTTATTAACTGTTGCTTTTGAAATAATTAAGTCTACGCGTTCTTCCTCAAACAGTAAATATGCAGCAGATTTATAAATCAAGAAATATAATATATTTTTAACTATCATAAAAAATTCCTGGGGACATATTTCTGGGCATCCAACATGAATTCTCACTTCAGAAGAACTTATTTCTCCATACACGCATACACATGACTGCAGGTACAGTTAGAGTTGTGTCTAACACACAGGACAGCATTGGCAACAATGGGCAGAATTTATGAAGTCTCGAAATGAATATGCCCTACAAAGAACGGAGTGTTGGCAGCTGAGCAAGTAAAAAGCACTATTAAAATGCAACTTTACAACAATTAAACTGTATTTATACTTCGACATTACTATTTAATGAAATATGTCTCCTGTACTGAAAACATGAACTTTTTGGAAAACGATGAAAATCCAGCTCAGTGTGAGTCAAAAGTACGAGAAACAAGATGGCTTAGCATTGGGAAATATTAAAAATAATAAAAAACCCAAAAGCAAACAAAACCAACTCCAGCACTATCCTGTATTTATCCTCCTTGAAGTTCCTTAATTCAGCATAACACCCCTTATAGTTGCTTTGAATTACTGTATCAAACACAATTTCACCATGACTTTCATTGCAAGCAATGTTCATATCCCCTGGAGTTTGGGTGTTGTCTGAAAACTACTCCTTTTACTCTTTTTCAATTTTAAGGCACATTTTTAGCCTTTGTATTTGCAGACACTATCTAGAATATGTATGTGCCCACTGAAGCCACAACAGCCAGTAGACAGAGTATTTTCCTCTAGACATTTTTCTTGAAAAATTTCAATAGCTTGACTTGCTAAATACAAACATCACCCATTGGCAGTACTGTTTGGTAAGCAATGCTGCCTCTGAGTCTAGACAAGCACTACTATGGTATCATTCTGAAATGCCTGCAAAGAGGCAAGGTGTCCAGTTCCCGGCCAGCCATGGGCTTGGTGGCACCGATTTGAGGTCTGCAGTAGCATGAACAGCTCATTACCTGACCTTGATTTTTTAGCATAATTTTAAAACTCATTCAAATAAGGAAGAGCCTCTAGATAAGTAGAGGAGCATACACACACTCACAAAAAGTAGATGCTATGATTTTTGCTAATGAGACAGAAATAGCAGCATGACTGAGACCCAAGTACACGATATGACACGTGCAGCTGTCTAAATAGCTCTGCTGTCAGTGTCACTGCGTACTAATGGCATTCCCTTCTGCTTGGCCTCATCGCTTCACTTTACACAAGAGCTTAAAAATTCAGGCGCTTCCAGCTCCACCTAGACTGAACTGCTCACTTAAGTAGGAAAAATAGCCACACAACTAGTTAAGATTTCCCTCACTTTGGAAAGGATTCAAGAAAGCTGGTGCCATATGGCAAGAACCCAAGTATCTCTTATTTCTGGAGTATTAAAAAGACAGTGGTAAATTTTAAGTTTCTTTCCATCTTTATGAAGGTCTTCTTCAAAGGAAAAGATGTAGGAAAGAAAAAGCGTTTACATCCCCTGTACAGTGACAACATAACGTTGGGAAAACACCAACAGATGAATCTCTATCCGTTCACCTGTCATTTCTGCAAGAAGATGTTTTATTGGAGAAACTACTTTCTGGTGAAGCACTGCAGGCATTTTGCACACTTTTATGTTTGAAATACCTTAGAACAATTTCAGGCACATGAACACAAGTCAGAAATACCCACAGTGATTCACCAATGCAGCAGACGTATGCCATGGCACTGTGATGTCTTCTGATTTTACAAACCTTGCTTCAATTGCAAGGGAAGAAAAACATTTTCTTTATTTTGAGATTTATACTCCAACTGCATTGTAATTCCAGCATAACACGGTAGATCCACCACCCATTCCACTTCAGTTCCTTCCTCATAGCACCCATGCAACCAATAAGATATTAAGAGCTAAAAACATCAGCCAAAAGACCTTTCTTCTCTAGGCCCTTACATGTCCCTGCAACAGAATCTACTCAGTGCCAGCAAAATCCAGTTCAAACCATTTTAGGAGTTTCTGGGAGTATGTTTATTTTGTAAATTCTAGATACCATCACATGAACTAGACCTAGACTTCATTTTCAGATTCTCAACTGGAACAAAATTTTGGACAGACCAAGGTAAAAAAAAAACAAACCTTATTTGTGATTAACTGTGGCACCAGAATATTAGAAACTAGCTAAATGCAAAGCACACACCACTTCTTTACTAGCCAACAAGAAGGGATCTAAAACAGAGAAGGATTTATCTACCTTATTAGCCCAAGACATTTTTAGTGAAATATGGGTCTTTTCTGGGTCCGCTGCCTGCCAGATGGACTCTGCTGTGTACAATGAACAGAAGAACTCACACCCCAGGCATCAGTGATCAGACACTCCAGGCAATCAGACACTGAAGAGCATACCAGGCACTACTGCACCTTCTCCAAAAATGTCTAGACAGCCAACTGAAAACACCTTCTCACAACCAACATAATTTTGGATATAGTGTGGACTCCTGTTCTCCTGTGGGCTTTTGCAAGACATAAAAGAAAACATATATGGTCAGCCCTGGGCACTATGGCTTTTTACCAGCTTTAAATTATCTTGCAGAGAAGACATCACTGCCAAGGAAATTAAACCCAGACATCAAAAGTTATGCAGAAAAATCACTTACAAAAAGCAAGCTTCTCTTCCCAATACATCAACAAAGCACCAAATGCATTCAGAGCCCACAGAAATCTAGCAGGTTGAGGGTTTTCAGACACTTGTTTTTTAAAAGAAAAAAATTTAAAAACCCTCCCCTACATAGGGCTTAAAAGAGAACTCCCATATAAAAGCATGCCATCAAAGATAGAGCCATTCTAGCTCAGGCTATTAGGAAAATCTGTCATCTTTATGCCTGCCAGCCTAATACACAGCTCAGAGCCCAGGACTTCTGCTTGTCCTCAGCCGCAGGACGAACTTATAACACACTCAGGAAGATCACAGTTTACCTGCGCATCAGCCCATTGGGGTTGCTGGCAGTGCCACACACCGGGGCAGATAGGCCAGGTGAGGGTGGAGAAAGACAAATCTGATGGAAACACACAACATCTGTGCAAATTAATGAGTTCAATTTAATTACCTCCCAACAGAAAGATTAAATAGGGTGCAACTGGTGATACAAAATCATCCTAATGGGTTCCACCGCTTGAATCCACTGCTCATCAAGTTGAATTGATTTTTAAACAGTGGAAATTCAAACAACTCCCATGAGAAACCAACACAATTCCCATCTCAATCAAATGCTTTGTTATAGTTACATATAAAATGTGATTTTTGAGGAGGGAGAGTCGATTATTTCTTCCCCTTTCATTCCTACAGGAGACCTGGCAATTTGATACTATTATCAGAACAACGCTAGAATACTAGCACAAACCAAGGATGACAAAGTGTGCAAACGTAGTGTGAATAGTATTTTGCAAATTACTCAAAACCCTATTTTTTAATAAAAGCAGTAGCTAAGTATCTTTAGTACTTAGAATAGCAGGACTGTTGGGCTACTGTTAGGTTCTTTATAATCCAAATCTTCCAGAAATAAATTTGTATGTGAACATCCTGAAAGTAATTTAAGATACCAATTAATTTATACTTTATACTACATTCCCAAAGCAAAGACTTCAAATTTTGCTGCTTATTTTGAGTATCCAACTGAGCTACTTCAAGTGTATTTGAATTCAGAGTGTACCACAAATCTTTATGCAGTTTCTACTTGAGTGTGAACAGTTTTTGATTAAAAAAAAATCACTACTGAGGTTCAAGGATGTCCTATTTCAGCAAAAAAAAGACAGTGTATTTTCATTTTAAAAAAACAATCCCCATCTTTTCACATGCATGTAAATTCTCTACATAAATACACAAAATATCATAAAACTTTTTGGAGAAAGCTTTTTGCCATGACCCCTGAAGACAGACTCAACTTTGACTATTTCCACTTCATTTCATCAGAAAAAGATTTGAAATATATATATCTAGAGCTGAAAACACCTATCTAGAGCTGAGATGCTGCCTGACAAGTCTTATCTCACAAGTGATTCATGTGCTGACAAATTGCCCAAAAAGGGTCCGTTTACCCACTGTGTGGGCAAGCAAACATTTGTGAGGACAATTGGTATCTATGCAAGGCAGCCACAGACTGAGTGGTCATCAGGTGTTAAATAGCAACTGACGTTTTAAATGAAATCCAAGGGCTGTCAGCATCAAAGGAACTGGAGCGGCTGAGAGAAAGGCAAAGGGAAGAGAGCAAATGAAATAGCTGGATGTCTTCTCAGTAGCAGTTTTGTCTGTCTAATTTTATTTTTGCTAATCGATACCATAACAATAAAGAATTTTCAATATTGGTTTTGTGTAATAATTCTTCATTAAGTCATACTGGCATGAAAGAAAATCAAAGTTGCCCAGCTTTAGAGTAAGGCTCTATTCCAGGTGACATCAAACAGGAAGGGGGAATAAAAAGAAAAAATAATTAAAAAAAAATTTTAAAAAGAAGACAAAAAACCCTCTGCAATGTTAAATACCTAATAGGAGATGACAAATCAAATGGGAATTACTGTGGTAGAAACATAATTAAAAACTTGATTGAAGTTAAACAGAATTTACATAACACTGCAAATTAACTTTACACTGAAAGTATTCACAGGGAAAGCAATAAAAAGGCATTTCATTAGTAATCTATATTTAAATAATATATACAATAGAGCTGTTCTAATGAGAAACATAGGGTTTTTAATAACAGCAGTTTCCAATGGCTGTCAAGAGACATCACTATCACTAAGATTTCTGCACATAAACAATCTTTGGCAATGCCATGTGTGGACCACAGCCATGAGACCCAGCACAGGTTGGTGCTCTACAGCTTCTTGATATAAATTAACTGTGTTTAAAACACTATTACACAGCCGTGGGCTACACCTTTAGCATGGGCCTTCTGACTTCACATGAAGGAACTTCTGCAGAACCAGGATTTCTGCTTTTCTAAGTCTTCTCTCTTAAAGAATGTATTATTCTTAAAGTTTTCTACTGAAAATTTAATAGGCTTGCAGCAACAACCCTGCTTCGTTACTTTTTATAAATAATCTGTTCGTTCCCACGGGTCACCTAACTACAAGCTTAAACTCAAGTCATATAACCAATGGGCTAGTTTTCTATGTGGGTTTTCTTTCCACATTTTTACTTTTCAAGCCAAGTGACAAAGTCCGTAATTTCAAAAAAGGACTAACCTGCCTTCAAGGGCAAGCAGCTGCTCATGGCTGTGTCTGACTAGAATTGGGTTTTCAACACTTAGATGGCAGCTCGGTGCTATCTCTACATTTCTCTACTTAAAACACTTTAGAAAGTCCATCCCAGGCAACACTGACTCTGAAAGACAAATAATCAAGCAAGAGAAAAAAAAACAAAAATCTTTTTTAATAAAAATGAACCACAAAAGTTTATTCTGATAGACTTTTTGACCTAACACAAGTATTTGTATACCTTTCCTATAGGTAAGGTATAACACCTGCTGTGTGTTTTAGGTACTATAAAGTAGTATCTAGTAAAACAAAGTAAAACCAACCAACACAAGAATTTGTTCTGTGTCTTGGAATGATAAACATCAGACAGTTCCACACAAAATGTGGCACTGGATACTGGGAAACTATGATGTTGAAATCAATGCTATTTTAATTAACACACTCTAGGATATTCAGAGTCAATGACTTGATTTCTCTGGTCGACATATTTTCAGTTTCTATGAAAGGACTTAAGTGAAATGCCTGTAAACCAAGTCATGTATTTCCCAAAGTGGCCCAAACACAAGCCCCAAGAGTAGGAATCAAGGGAGACACTCTTCAGACTATCCTGGAGCTTGTAGGACAAGGAGATCTTCTGGGACATGTGAAAGAAGGATTGCAGGCTTTCTGCTTAGCAGAGGACTACTGCATTCACTAAGAAATTGTCTACATGCACGTTCCCTAGTTTTGTGGATCTGTATTTTAGGAATCAATATTTTTACTTCTCTATGCCATTAAAAAGAAAAAAAATCTTTAAACAATGTTTCAACATTTTCTTATCAAATTAAGTTTGTTTTGGTTTTTATGTCAGTAAGAAAGAAAACAAGCAAATGGTGTTTCATCCTGTTTTGGCTGCTAAACTGCATTAAAAAACATATACATAGAGATTAATTTCCTCATGGTTGTTGAAAATTTGGTAGATAACGTTTGTTTAACATTTGTATGTCACACCAGTTTTACTTTTTCTGCCAAAAAAACCCCAAACTGCAAGTTCTAGAATTATTTTTCTCTCTAGAACATGTATTGTTTTTTTTAAAAGAACAAAAAGCAAAACAAGCCAGAATACACTATCTTGCCTAAGCACATGAATACCAGTGTCATCTCCACACATGGGCTTTCTTGGAGCAGAAAGGAGACAGCCATCTTACAAAGCTGATAGCACTTGCTAACCAATGCTAATTATCATGAAAGGCAACCTTTACGATATTTTATCTGAGGTAAGAGAACAAGCTGGAAGAGCATCCCATTACATTTACACTAGCAGGCCCTGGGGAAAAGTGTGCGTGACATTATTCTAACAACTGTACTAGTGACCTAAATTGTAAAGTTCTATGTTGCTGCTCTGTTAAAGGTTGCACGCAACTTCCAGACATAAAATATTTTGTGCAAATTGTTGCATAAAAAAAAAATCTGACATTATACATATGAGATACGCATATCCCACAGGTTTTCCATAGCATTGAACAATTCACTGTGATCTTCCTTCCCACCTCCTGAGACCTGCAGCCATTCTGCTGTTACATCAAATTGCAGAAATCATCACAAATGAAGTTCCTTTAGAGGCAAGAGGGAGAGGGGTTCAAATCTCCCAAAGTAGATAGTAAGCCAGGTAATATGTATAGTGAGTAACTTGACAAACCTCAACAGAAGCTCTCTCCTGGCGGAACTGATCCCACAGGGTCAGCTCGTTGTGCCAAGGTCAGATTTCTCCAACTGGCAGGGAAGGGCAGGAGGAGGCACATTGTCCTTGGGCTCATCCAGGAGCGATGAGCTCAGGAGAAAGGAATTGCCCCATCAGTTCCAAGAAGAGCATCAACACACCAGAAAGCTAGCTGCACTCAGTGCTTTTCCTTTTTTAACATGGTTTATTTATACTCGAGAGAATGCAGCTCACATGCAGTATTGACCCAGGCTGGAGGGACTACACTTTCACCACTGAGGGCACAAAGAAAGCATGTGTTTCTAAAAGCCTTTGCTATGCTACGCTTATGCTGTACCCTGAGGGCAATACGCAGTCTAAAGGGAATATTGGATTTTGGGGCGGAAGGACAGAACTAAGGATTGTGGCAGGGAACAAAAAAAAAAAAAAAAAAGGAAAAATTGTGTTGCTGTAAAAACTACAGGACTAGGCAGGACTCCATGTCCATTGTGCTACATACTGTGCAAACACATGAACACAGTATGATCTTTATTTCAAAAAGCTTTTAATTCAATTAATAGAGGAGACCCATAGCATTTTTTAAGGCTACTTATAAAAATATTCATGCCCAGAAATATACCAACAGGTAGGTTCTTGAAAGCTTTATATTTTTATTTGAATGAAAGTTATCAAATTGATTATTCTTAGGCTGTTTGAAGAAAGCCATGACTTTACGTATGTATGTCATTGACACGACAGGAAAAGCTTCCCAAAACCTCTAACGCTTGTACCACCCCCACTGACCACAACAAACGTTCATCCTCTTCTCCCCCTCCAAGGATGTGCCACAGTGGCCCACAGGAAACTGGGTTAAAGCCGTTAGTTCAGATCTGAAAATGGGGCAGCTGTGGTGTACAGTGACACTAACCTGTGTCGCTCAAGCTCGCACAATGCCAAGACAGCTGTCTCTGTACCATGGCACATTGTATTTATAAAGTTGGATTCATTCACACCAAACCAGCTCAGCTATATCTGCAAAAATATCCCACACAACAAATGTTCAAGATAATGCTATTGTATAACTTCCATTTCCAAATTTGAGCCATCAACAGAAAGCACTTGGTACCTAAATGCATTCCAAGTGAAATTGATTAAGAGATAAAAATTATAAAAATGCTTCTTAAAGCAAATGAATAAGAAGACACGATGGCCTAGGCCCTACAACTGCTACCACCCGTGAGGTGACCTTACTTAAGGTGACTCTGTTTCTCAGTGAGGACAATGGAAATTCAGTTCCAAGTTCCACTGGAAATTCTATTTTCCAGATCAGACTAGCAAATCCAAATAACTAACAGAAGCTAAGTGTGCCCCAAACTTACTTGGCACAAGTGGTACCAAACATTGGTTTTCTATCCTCTTTTCTCTATACTAGGAGGAAGTCAGAAGTGATCTAGAAAAACTTCTGGCATAAATATCTACCTGTGCACTTGACAGCCTGGAACTACCTGCAACCCCCCATTATACCTGAGGAGGCCATGTGGCAGAAGAGATGAGACCTGGGCACATTAGGAGATTTATAACTTCTGAGAAGATACTTAACATACAGATTTTTTCATTCTCTTAAAGGTGACCTGTCTGGAATGATGACAGGGATAGCAGCACAACTTCTGCAGGAGGCTCCAGCATAGCTAGACCTGCAGCAATACAGCAATAGACACTACTGCAAATCCCTAAATAAGGATGATGACAGAAATACAAAGAAGGTAAAATAAATAAATATCTCACCCAGTGAACTGGGAAGAATCCAGAATATAAAGCATATCACACAAGTCCTCTGCTCCTACTGAGTCTGAGCACTGCTGCTGTCCTCTTACTCAGTTCAGCTCAAAATAGTGAGCATCTGAAGCAATGTGCCAAGTCCTTTCAGCACCAGCTGATTTCCAGAGGACCTCAGAGGAACTGCTCAGGCCTCTGCAGTGCCCAGGCTCTGTAGCAGTATCAGTGCTCATTCAGCCTCTCTTTACCTTGCCCTTGGCTGAGTTCACTCAACTACTTCTGGTCACTGCAGGTAGCACTTTATGCAGTCAAAGTTCTCTGCAGACATCAGCTTGCAAACAACTCCACATGTGCACATGCAGGAAGGATAGGACCAGCCCTCACCTAGACACAGGTGTCTTTACAAGCCATAAGTCTGAAGGCACAGGTAAGCTTTCCAAAAGTGTAGCAGAAATGAAGGACTAGACTAAAGATGCTCCTGCTCTAGACCCTGACCAAGACAGGGACTATGCCTGAAACATGGCCAGGCTCAGCACAGCATCCTGGGATGGAGCAAACGCTTCCCTCCTTGTAATCCAAGGGCTCAGCCCTACTGCTGCAACACAGCAGTCACGGCAGCCACAGACATGATGTAGGTGAAAAACCAGAACATACACAGAAGTGAAAACCAAGTGCTTTTGCCATTTTTTCATAAGAAGAGGAAGAAGGCTTCATCATTTGGCCATGCAGCATTTAGAAATATACTACTTGTTTGTTTTGAGTCACTTGCTGGACTATGTTGGCAAAATAAGCAAGTTGAGGGCAAATTGATCTTTCATAGAGAACTGCTCACACACAAAAGATTTTTGTAAAACACTTAAGGTATGGGTTAGGAATAGTGACAAAACCAAAAAACTGCTCTTTTGGAAGACACATCTATCTCTATCTTTCTGTGCAGACAATCTGTATCTTCAGTTAATGATGTGTTGAACAGCTAAGAATTTTTCATAAACTGAGGAAAACTTATTTAGCTCACTTGCCAGATTTTATACAAGAAAAAACAAAAAATAATCTGTCATCTTTGAAGCTGCCACTCATTGTAAGGGGGAGAGGCCAGTATTTTTAGCTGAGTATACAAAGCTTTTGCTTCCCACTTCCACCAAGCTTTCTGGAAATAACATCAAATCAGCACTCCTTGGGAAGTGAGGGTATGAGTTAGTACACGTTAGCTAATTCAAAAGGTCTTCTACTAATCTAATAAATATACTTAATTTCATATACAAAGGTTACCAATAAATTCTTCAGTTTTGTATTTCAACAGATTAAAACTTCAGCAGTAATTTACTTAATATAAGGAATAATTCCACAATATTAATTACCTGCAAACAGCAACACTGTCCAGATTTTAACAGGTTGCTTTGGAAGTCATACAATATTTTAGCTACTGTGCAGACACTTTGGTCATGTTAAATCAGATGTTATAGACAAAAAAAAAGCCTGAAAATTCCAAGCCTAACAATCTCTTTTAGTAATCTAAGTCAAAATAAATGAGATCTAGTTGAAAAGCTGAATAATTTCCACTTGTGAGAGAAGAGGAAGCAAGAACTCTAACTGCAGTTGCAAAACAGTGACATGGCGAGCTAGGGCAACAGCAGGGCAGTTTGCATAAAAACTAAGGCTGAGCCAAAAATACTCTTCAGAGGCATTACTACACAATTATATCGTGACAGTGCACCATCACGGTCTAGTAAGAGGGCCTTGAGTATTAGAATGGATGCAACAGAAGAAGGGACTATTTATCCCATAATGATCCTAGTTCCCTCATCTCTAACCTGCAGGCCAGGCTGACAAACCAGAGCTGACAGAAACGCCACATGAGATGCAGCAGATTGGGTGACTACTACAGGGCAGACCACAAAAGGCTGGCTTGCTTATGAAAAGGGGAAGAAAAAAAAATTTATAAGTAAGTTGGCATCATTGCTAGACTTAAAAAAAGCCACGGGCCATTAAAAGGCAAAGCGTAAGGGAACACCTGGAGACCTAAGGATGCAAGATCACTTCAAAGCAATAAAGGAAAAACTTACTGCCTCCCAATCTCAGGCGTGGGCATTTCAAACTTTGACCCTCAGAGCTTACAAAGTCATATCCAGACCCATTTACTTCTGTGTTTTCATTGACAGGTTGGGAAAAAAAAAAAAGAAGAAGTAGTCCTTTCTCTCCCATTGGGCCTAGCATTTAAATATTTGAAAGACCTGAGAGATGCATCCAACATCCACAAAATCATGCAGCATTAATCTTAACCTTCTGGAAGTGGAGGAGAAAGTCTCCTAGCCAGTATACAAACAGCAAACTGAAACACCATCCCGCTGGCATGACACTGCCATATTTGCCTTGCTCCTTATGAAGCAGTCATGGAATTACATTCAGCATGATACACCAAACAACTTCTAGCAATAATTTAATTTTCATGCAGGAAAATTAAAAAAAAACAACAAAAGCAAAAAAAAAAATAATCTTGATTTCATTTTTTCCAGGCACAGAACAATTGGACGGAAGGAAGCCTCAGCCCCAGCAAATGATGCATGTCCATGCTGACCTCCACAGAGCAATGGTGGGTGCAGAAAGTGCATGTGGGCAAGGGGATGGGGCAGGGTCGGCTGGGAGGGGGGATTCAGGAATGGGGAGAGGAACTTGGCTTTCCCCAGCCAGATAGGCTTACCACACTGAGTTCAGGCCTGGACAGAAGAGCTGCACCTTAGGCACGCCAAGGTGAGTGGCAGCACCTCCAGGCTGCCAAATTCCAGGCATTTAGAGCCAGCAGCACCCTGGGCTCCCTTGGGTGCCTGGACAAGGGTGCAGCAGTGGAGAAGCGCCTGCTACTGGGAGAGAGCAAGCAAGGAGGGGAGGAGTGCAGCTTTATGGCAGCGTGATAAATCAATTGCTTCTTTTATTTCCACTGCTGAATATTACTACGCTCTCTCCATGGCTTTTACAAATGTTTGCCTTACACCATAATGTATTTGTCAGGAATCAATAATCTCTTATTCTTGCAAACTAGTAGCCAATGTCACCACCTTTCCAGCTTGCAGATCAACTTGCGCTGCCCACTGCATCCAGAACAGGAAAACTGGTTTCATACTTGTCACATTTCATACAAATCTTCAGCTAGGAAAGCGGAGATAAATACATCTATTTCAAGGCAGCTGCCAACAGCTTTTAAATCAAAGCCTGTGTCTTAAAATATGCTTTTCCATTGAACAAGTATGGAGGTACCATTATGGGCTCTCATTAAGGAAACAGCTCATACCAGGAATATGAGCATTCTGAATTATCTCATCAGGATATGCTAGGGATGGTTTACTCACAAGAGAATTGGGAGGAAGTGAAAGATACTGTTACACAATCCAAAGGACAGTAGCAAAAATTACTGTTATAAATACAGGTAATATAGAGAGGACCAATTGTGAAATGGCGCTTCACATTTATGTAACAGTTTTAAATACGGCAATTTTGTAACTCACATGAGCAAAAAAAACACAAACCAAAACAAAACCCAAAATACCAGAAGAGACACCATGCCTGTAATTAATACAACAAAAAAACGGCATGGTACCCTACATATCTCACAGCTTTCCCCACAAACTCCCCTTCTTCCTCTACCAGTCCTCAGCTGAATCATCCAAATTCCAGATTCCAGCCTTTGCTCCAAAGCTCAAGCCAAGTTCCATAGAAATTCCTGTTCTGTTTTGTTTTTTTTTTAAATACACATAATTGTTTCCTTCTTTGCTACAGAACCTCCAAAACCTTTTTAGGCAACATCTTTATATCCTCTTAGCCTCCAAACTCCATACTGTGGAAAATGGCAGCCCTTACTGGGAAGTTACGAGACTGCAGGAGGTCCTCTAAACTACACATGCAAGTAAATCTCTTTTTCTTCCCATTGACATGGATTATATTTTAGCACAAATTCTGATGACTACATCAACAGGTGCTAAAAATTTCCAAAACTTAAAATGATCAAGAAGTTCACATGTAGTGGAGTAGGGCCTTCTTTCCTCACTGCAGCACTGAACAAACAAATCAAGTGTGGATTTTATATACAACTTCACCTAAGTAGTGCAGCTCCTAAACTTGTATCAGAGTTGAGCTTTAGATCCTGCATGCATGGCTGCATGTGCCCTCAGCTGCCTCGCTGAAGAATGCCTGCCATGAACCCAGCATGGAGGTGACTGTACCCATCACCACTGCCATGCTCACTGCCCACGACGCATCCCCTCCCAAGAGCATCACTGAGCTAGAGCAGAAACAATCACCTTATGCTCTTGGCCCAGCTGTGTGGCAGAAGTCCATCTTTTTTCAGGATTGCCTTTTCCTGTGACCCATCTCTGAGCACAAAGGGCAAATTGTAACCTTGCTGCTGCACTGGGCAAACTTGGGAGAGGAAAAGCCCTCTTGCTGCTTTTGTGAACAGCCCCCACACTTTCCCCACAAAGGGATTCTCTGTTGCTGTCTAATACTCCTCTGGAAATGGGCAAGTGCCAATTTCCACTCCGTTAGGACTAGTAAATTTTATGTTTGTAATGCCTGGTTGGTGAAAAGAAAATAACAGGCTTGTTCATGAAAAGCTGAGAGTTGGTAGTGCAGAACACCGAACTGGGAAGCTGCTCAGAGCAGAGCTGAATCCGTCAGCCCAGGCTCAGATTATACATCTGCAAAGCCATAAAACTGCTTCTGTGTGGGAGAGCCATCATTCAAACGACAGCCTGAGATAAACCACAATCTGATGACTGTCACAGTCCCTTTGACATCAACACTTACCATCTCCTAGTGTTTACAGACTAATCAGTTTAGCCTTCCCAACTGGCTGCATACGAGGCAGCTGCTCATCATGACTTGCATTTTCTCAAAGCTTCCCAGAGCAGACACCCAGGGCTCCAATGTCCTCCACTCCTCCAGCCCAGACTGCCCAAAAGGAGGAGGAAGAAAAAGACATTCAGTTTTACGATTCCTGTCTCATAGAGAATCCTTACTCATTCCAAGTGAACATTCAGAATTTGATTAGCTCTTTTTAAAGAACAGCCTTTCATATACACCTAAAAGTTAACAGTTACTACAGTAAAAATTCTGTTACTATTTCCTTTTTTTATAAAAAAAAAAGTGTTTTAAAAATATTTATATTACAGAATTTTAGAAAGGTTTTCTCAGGCACTGAAGTTGATATACTTGTAACATACACAGTCGTGTTAATTTCTAACTTTTTTTAATAAATAAATTATATAAATAGGCTTCTTTGATTGCTTGGAGCATACATCATTAAGTACTGGGGCATAGCTTTAGGCATAATTGTACTACTGAATTCATCAGCTGCCTAATCATCATTCATTTTGCATCTATTTCTGCTAATTAAAAAGAGAAAAACTCCTAACAACTTTTACATAAATACTGTATTTGTTCTCCACAAAGACACAAGGCTAATTTACCAGTGATTAACTGATTATCTAATTTTATAGCTGTCACTCTGCAAGGACCAGCACCCAGAGCCACCAGGAAAGGAAATGGAAAGGCTAAGCGAAGTCCCTTGCCCCTTACCTGTTGTCACCCACGCTTGCCTGACCTGGGACAGCAAGGGCAGTGGCCTTGGCCCTGGGCTGCACGTGTGGGCTCTGCTGGCCCCATAGCTGGTGGGGGTGAAGGACAGGTCTTCGGTGGAAAGCCTCTCTTGGCTTCTCTGAGTGCTTAGGCAGGTACTAAATGACCCTGTAGGGGAGCAGAAACCTGCTCACCACAAAAAAACATCGCAGAGGCACTACGCAGAGCAAGAGCTCAGGGTGATTATGCAGCCTCACAAGATCCTCTGTCACAAGCTGGAAATTAGCTTCACTGTGTTCCCTCTACCCTCATCTCTCCAGATGAAGTCTAGTATAAAATGCAGACTACGCAGCAGCATCCCCTCTGCTTAGGCCCCTACTAACACCACAATCTTTTGCTTTCAAGGAACAGCTGTCAGCATTCAAAGATCTATCCTCTTCCGAGAGGAAAACCTGGCCAGCTCTTGGAAGCAGAAGGAAGAACAGCCTCAGGTACCAGCCAATCTCTCCAGGCACACATGCGGTGCTGAGAGCAGAACCCAACTGTGACTGCATCCCCATCGACTGCACAGACCCCCAGGGTGAGCTGGGCGCACGTGAACTGCAGCACACAAGAGATGATGCAGAGCACCCTTACAAGGAGCAGCTTTTTCTTCTCATAACCCAATTATATTTAATTGAGAAATCAAATAACTTGAGGAAGGGAACTTTAGCCTGTCCAGTGTTCAAGTATTTTCACCAATTTCAATGCATGGCTGTTGCTAACCTTCTCCTGGTTCCAGAGGTACACGCAGCACAAGCGGCTGTTAAAGCAAGAATGAACAAGGGTGACACCACCACCATTAGTTTTGTAGGCAAGTGCTGTTTAGCTCTCCATAAATTTTCTATTAGAGCATTAATTAGAGACATTACCACTCCCAAACCCTCTGCTCCCCGCAGGTGATAGCAGGATAGGCAAATTAGTTCCACAGGCAGGGATAGGCATTTAAGATCATTATAGCACCTTGGATTTTTGACTCAACATATTTCAGAAGAGAAAAAACCAGCATAGTTATATTCATTGCTGGTAAGAGATGAAGAATCACTTTTAAATATTCCTTTCTTTGACCAAACTCAGTTAACACCCTCACATGGGAGAGAAGGTAGGAGAGAGAATTTGTTTCAGCTATGCAGAAACATGAAGTCATCTGCTTTTTTAATAAACTGGAAAAAAAGCAGTAACTGAGTATTTGGTGAGGTGCAAGAGACCCTCATTCCACTATTAGTCTGATGGCTGGACTGAAAACTACACTCTGTACACAGAATAATATGTTGTAGCATGGATGCCAAGGCCTTAGCTGTCTATTTTTTTAAAAAACCTTTTTACTTCCCCAGTTATATAGTCCTTTCTTTTGAGAAACTCCAGTGTAACAATCTAGACTTGACCTATCAAAAGAACTGATTCGGCTTTCATGTAGTCGTCTTCTTGTCATCTGACCTGCAACAGTGACTCCACCACAGGATAGGCAAATTACTTTGGACCTCTGCTTTTCTCTCCCAAAGCTCCAAAACTTTTCTCTTGCTATTTGACTGAAAGCAATGGCCATCCCATGAACAGCACATGCAGCCTGCTCCCAGCACTCAACCAGGAAGGCATATCCTGGGATGCAGCGTGTAAGCACCATGCTTGAAGCATGGTTATATGGCTATAACCAGATACATTTATTGCATGATAGTGCACCAAAACACATTAGGGTCATAAATTAACCATATTTTGTTTCATGACCAGTACTGAGTCATAACATATAATCCTCTACTACTTTTGAAGGCATTGCAGAGTCTGCCCCAATTGACATTTTCATTATGATGGGCTAAATTACGCCCTTAGCAATACAATAGGGACAAAACAAATCGTTTGCCTTGGTAGACTTTTTTGTAAGTGGATAACAGAGCTGAGAAGATGATGTTGAGGAGTGGGAAAAGAGGTATTTAACATAAGAAGAAAATCCTATAAAGAACTGCACATATAGACAACACTAACTTGGTGCACCAGAAAAGATGCAACTCAGCATAACTCTGAGGAGGATCTGCCTAACAGTGCATAAAGTCAAGCGTAAGCATGAACTCATCCATAGTGGACTAAGGAGAAAACACTATTTACAGCAGCAATTTATTGTTCCATAGTTAATACAGTTGCTGAAAACAGTTTCCCCCCTGATAGGAAATAAAATCCACTGACATCCCTCCTGTACCTGAATACCAAGAACACTGAGAAGCACAGTACCAATCCTGAACTTGACTAAAACATGGAATAAAGCAGCATGCTGTTTATAAAGGCCAACTTCTTTGCCTCTTCTCCATACAGAAAACACATCAATGGAACTAATGCAAAATTAATTGAAAATAAAATATTTTGGCAGCTATCATTTAACACCATACCAAAATGTGTTCCAAAAGACAAAAATGCAGACGAATCTAGTACAGGTTTTCACTAGTATTGACAGAAAAAAATGTTCCACAAACAGTTTAGACAATATGTATTTACAAAGCACAGTGTATTTAGGTAACTATATAGCCCCACTAGAGATAGATTATAACCTTACTTTAAAACTTGAGTAATAGATACCAACTTTTCCCAAAAAACACTCCTAGGGGATATAGAAACAGTCTCAGTAAGTTTATGGCTGAAGGAATGACTAAGTTTTCATCAAGTAAGAGCAGATTGCTTATAGATTTAAATCAGATTTTCTCTACACAATTAATTATATGAAAATTCAGTGCATTTTCAAACCTTTGATCTAGAGATATAAAACAACAATGGGCACATTACTTCATAAGCTACAGCCATGCACTGCATTTAAAAGATGCTGATTTATCTGATGAGTGGCATATATACATTTGCTCAAGTGGTTATACCACTTCATGCCAATTTGTGGGTCACAGAGCCGTGTAGAAGTGCTGGGCTGAAGCAGAGGAAGAACAGATCTGGTACATGGATCAATGGAACCAAAATGATTTCTTTCTAGATTTCAAAGCTAAGTCAATGAACAGTCTGGTAGCAGGAAATGGGGATGTCAGGCTCTAGCTCTGCCATACATTATTACACAAATTAGAGCGTGCTTTTGCACCTGCAGTATTCATCTGCAAGAGTGATGAAGCCATTGAATATTCTTCCCAGCTCTTACTCCAGGCAAAGGCGGTCTGTTCCTGGGTACTAATATGGCCCCTAGAATGCCAAAGAAATCTTGAAGATGCTAGAATATAAACCACAGTTGTAAACGTGAGATTATTTACATCAAAAATTATTTACATCAAGAATGCCTGAGAGATCGGCTTTATTGCCTTGTGATTTAGCTAAAATTTCTATTTCTAATTGGCAGTAATTTGAAAAGGTGTGAAGTAAATACATTGTATCATTAGGTGTCAATTCAGACCCTAATTTCCAATACAGTATTGTGTCAATGACCCGAACCAGAAGACAGAAATTTGTGATAACAGATTAATAAAAAAAAATAAGTTTTTGCTTAATTTTTTAACTGCGGTTTCTCTTTACCACAGTTGTTGTAACAATGACCACTTTTAAAAAAGACCTCTCAGTAAAAAGATACATGCTTACTGATGGTGTTAAAATTATATTTCAGAATTATAATGTGAGATCAGAATATACATATAGCTGATCAGAAGTAATAATATTCATGAAAATTTTATTATGATATTCCTTAATGGAAATAATTTTTATTTAATACCACTGTACAATTACAAATTGTATAATAATATTGTTAGATACTATAATTGCGTGAAAAGAATAATTTAAACTTCAAGAATTTTTGCAGCAACATTTCATGTCACAGCATATTTCTTAATATCCTCATTTTATTACAATTACAGTGTAAGAACTATAGGGTTCCTCAAGTCACGTGAAATCCGAGAGCTGTGAAAGGAATAAAACACATGCTGCATACTGAGAAAGTTTTCTTCTCTTCGCTACGGAAAAATGAAACATATTCCACTTGTGTACACCTACCTCTCCTCATTATTTTGAGCAATCTTTTACACCTCTCCCATCAACTCCTCAGAGGCACTGAGTGGATCTTCTTTTGGATTTTAGATTTGTTAGTGCAATTACTGATGGACTTAAGCCAGTGACAAAATTCCTACAGCAACCTAATGGGCCAGAAATTTGATTCTTAACATGCATAATCTCCTCTCTCAACTTTATAAGTGGCAAAGTTATTCCCAAGTACGAATCCTTCTTCAAAAGCGGCTGACATCTTCCCACCCCAGCAGCAATAGAGCTCACCACGTGCCATCACATATGGTGTCCAGACCTCCCTGCCATTTGAAATCCAACAATTAATAGTTACCATGGAACTGGTAGCGGTTTTGACAAGGCAACAGTGCCGAAGTGCATTATCGACTCAGATTTTATAATCCTTTGAAATGCATGCTTGGATTATAAAAGAGAGCGAGCCATCACAAAAGCATACGTTTGCATGCCTCCCAAAGCTGTACCTCACGGTATATTTAAAATCCTTAACATTTAGTGGGAGAAAGCAATTAAAAAGATGCAGGGAGTAACAAGGATTAACATGTGCAATCTTCATTTAAACGCACTGGGGCCCTGAGAGGGTTTTTTGCGGCAATTAGTTCCAGCCTACAAAAGGCACAGATATCGATACCACATCTTCACATTCTCCTTGCCAAACCAGACACTGTATTCTGATCTCTTCATTTCTAAATTGAGTTTGCTTCCAAATATATCCCCTGCCACACACACATACAGAGGGCACGCACATGTAGTCCCTCACCACCAGCTAGTCCCGTTCCTCTACCAGAGCAGGTTGGGGAAGGGCGGCTGGTGATCTAGGACCTGGCTGCCCATAAACGCTTCCAGTGATGGGGGGCTCATTCCCAAACCTAGCCTGTGAAGAGCACAGCTTGTGGCAGATGGGACAGAAAAGGTTCCTGCATGGGGCTGATTTTCAATCTGCCCACTAGCCTTAGCAAGAAGTTGCTCAGTGCTCCTTCCAGGCTGACAACACAAAGCTGCACAAGGCAGGAATAAACCTCTTCCGCATATCCCCATGTCCATCTTTTCTTACGGACACCACTGCTACATTTCAAGAGCCCTGCAGCAGCTGCAAGCATACAGGTAGGTTTCCTGGAGGAGGCGTTAGATGGGACCGCGTGCTTCTCCCTCAAACTGTGTGAGGGGGGGAAACCAAGAGGGCTCTCAGACATATTCAGGCCAGGCAATCCTGCTCCTAGAGGCATCTCCATGCCCCATGCAGATGGCAAAAGCAGTTTCCAGCTTGCAGGTACAGAAGCAGCAAGCCAGGACTCTCCGGACACTCAGCAGACATCCAACATACCCGAGTGAACTTTATGCTCCGGCTGTGTGTGCTGATAACCCTGTGTGTACCATCCCAGGGCCTCACATGGCCATCCTCAGTGATGTTCAGCTCAGCTGGCTGAAGATGCTGCTGCCCCTAGTTAATACAACCTGGAGATCAGTGATCACTGACCCCCCCACTCTTCTGTGGGATGAGAAAATGCAAGAACTGAGCCAAACATGCAAAATCAGGTAAATGAGCTGAACTCTGCTAGCAGCTTAAAATAACCTGACTGGCTCTGGAAGGAACTTGGGAGCATTCAGAGAACTTCAATCACAGGCAGGCTGCGGGGAAGGCAACATACAGGAAGAAGAGTGCTGTGCAAAGTGAGTTTCTCCATGTTCTCAACTGTGCTTCACTCTTCTGTAGTCTTCACTTTGTGGTACGGCCCCTGAGGACCATAAAACACATATGGGAAAATATGGAGAATGCACACTGTGAAGCTCCTGTTCTTAACGCTGCATGCAAAATTAAGCTAAAAGAGTGAGGTTTTTGCAAATGAGACAATTGAATTGCTCACTGCTGTCCTAAAAGCTGGTCCCACTCCTGGCAATGCTCTTCTGCTGCCAACCTTGTGTTGGCTCTGGCACTCGACAGACTATAGAAAACTATTCACTTTAACTTAGCAAAGAACCAACTCAGTAGGGTGGGTGGTTTTGACAGTTTAGTGAGCTGATTCAGCTGAATACCTACCCAGTAAGAGTTAAGGGTGGGTAGCTAAATACTTACCCAACTAAGAGATGTGGAACTACTCAAGGGATGCAGTGGAAACACAGGAGTTCAACCTTCCTCTTGGTGGCAAAGTTATATTGTTTTGGTCGCCTTACAGAACTTCACATCAATGCTAAGAGATCACCGCCCTACAACTCTTTCCTTTGCCCTGAGCTGAAGTACTTCCACTATTCAAAATGTAAATACGAACTGAAATGACATAGGTTTGCTGCCCCTACCTGGTCCCTCCTACACTGCTTCTCAAAGCACACATCTGTATCAGAACATCAGCTAAGGTGTTTATGTATCAAGAACATCAACTAAGGTTTTTATATATCACCTTGCACAATAGTACCCTATTTTCAGTCACATAAAATGACTGACAATAAAGCAGACAATATTTTTCACCACCATTAACACGTTCTTTTGCAGTTCTTTTAACCTCTTCACTCTTCTCCTGTAAACCAATACACTTAGAATAGCTAGAGCCTTTCTGTATCTGAGATTTCCTAACTTGAAGTTCCTAAACTATATAAAATTCTGCACATTTCCTTTGCTGAAACGGCTGACATCTCAGCTGTTATCTTCTACTTTTTTTTTGGTCTTTTTTACAAATAAAAGTCTAACAAAACTGGTCAAAAACCGGCTCTTTACACAGCTTGTAGATCACCACACAGTCTTTTCTGGGTGTTCAGACTGCAAAGCAGGATTGAACAAAAGTCTCCTCCCAGATCCTCATGTTAATTCTTACAGGACTCCAATTTATCTGTGTACACTGAGCCTCCTGTTCTTGGGAACCCCACGTAGATAATGAGGGCAGAAGAAAAAAAAAAAATTTACCACAAAAATCAGACCAAAATTCACATTTTCTGTAAACTTCTCTACGCTTTTTATTCTTGCATTTTAACTTTATGATGTTGAACAAAAAACATTTTTCATCTGGTAAGAATGTAATCCTTTATATTTAATCTCAGTAGAAAAAAAAAATCTTTCAAAAACAAATACTTGAAATAACAAAAGGTAGCATTCTAGCAGGCAGTCCAATGATTTTTAAAATTCTGTGAGAACAACTACAGATTTCAACAGTCCACTGTTAATCTTCCTATGCTTCCACAATTATAGCTTTTCCTTGTACAATGTACAATATTGCATGCCTTACTGCCAGTGACAGATTGCCTGTACCTAGAGTTTCCAGTACGGGTTTATCAGGCTTCAAAAATATACTCAGGCTTAGAAAATGCAGCGCATGAAAAAAACCCCAGAGCATATAAAAGTTTGACATATGTGGGTAATCGATAGTAGACAGAAAGCAATGGCCAGAAGCAGCAGAGGCTGTTGCCAGAAGGCACACAGCAGCCCCACTACCGCTGTACCAACTCCCCACATTGGCTAAACAAGAACAGCAGTATCAAGGGGAACGGCAGGCAAAGTGGGAAGTTTTCCAGAACCAGATTTACAACCCAGCTATTTAAATACACCTTGCATAAGAGTAGACAAAAAGGGGTCAGTACTGGGAAAATCCTCTGCCAGAATCAGAATGTAAAAATACAGCAGACAGCTTGAACATGAAGTACAATTAACATATTGTTACGGAGAGAATCTTTGCTTTTCCAATATTGTGTGTTTTTTCATCTTTTCCAGAAACCAACAGTTCATTTCCCTCCCTCTGCCACTGGAAAGAGCTATAAAAATCCATGGCAGGGGAGGAAGGAAGAGGCAAAAAAGAAGGCAGTCTGTAATGCACCAATTATTGTGAGCTTGCAAAACGTAAGTGGCAGGGGCAGGCTGGGAGTAGGACCACAGATGGCCCTGCTTTCTCGCCAACCCTGCCACCCAGAGCAGGGCTCTCTAGCAGCTCTGGTGATGATCATGCCGTGGCTGATGGGGCACTGCTGACCTCAGCAATATTATTCTCTCTCCCACCATGAGTGTTGCTCTCTCTCTGCCTTCTGGAGAGCTCAGTCTCTCATGGGTACCACCACATTTGCAGGCTTCTTTGACTAAAGGCTAGGCTTAATGGAAAAGGCTTAGAGAAGCCAGAAGAAAGGTGGGAAACTGCCATGGCTACTCTTACCAGATACAAAATTAGTGTCTCCTGAGTCTCTCCCAGTGCTATTCATCAACTATGGTTTCTTTTTTCCCACATGGCTCTGAAAAATCAATGAGGTTTGTGCTGCAAACTGAACATTATGACAAGGAAAGCTCTGCAATGAAATTGATTTGTTTAAGTCTAACACCACTACTTACACTCCCCCCAACTTTAGGGGGCAGACCCCTCAAGAGCTCAGACAAAAAGTACCAAGGCTAAACCTCCTTGCCATGCTAACTAAATGAGTCTTTTTTCATGGAACAAAATTGGCTTCAGACCAGGTAAAATGAAGGCAAAGCAGCAGAGACATGGAGTGCAAAACGGTTCAGTAAATGAATGAAACCAGATTAACACATTTTATAAATTACATGCAGCAGCAAAGATTAAAGATTCTGATCTGTCCCCTGTGTTTTGTCCTCATTTCACCTTCTCAGAAGTGCAGCACTTGACTAGCAATATTTCCATAAAATCTCAAACACTAAATATGGAAAGAGTCTAACATGAATATGGAAAAGAGAGAACCATAATGAGGCACAAAAAAACCTGGCTGTCATTTTAACTCACAACTACTGGTTAAGTAGCTCGTCCCAAAGGTACCCACCCTGGAGTAAGCTCCTTGGGGTACATGCATCAGACAACAGACAAAGTACTGGAGCAGGAGTTGAGAGCTATTTTCTGGTCCTTGACGCTTCTGGTTTTGGCATGACTTAGGACAAATCACATCTCTTGTGAGCGCCCATTTTTCCTTCCACAATGGTCAACTCAAACAATGAGGTTTTGGGGCACAGACTGCCAGTTGCTTTAAATGAGCAGATCATTGTTGTGGGGGAGACCACTCTCAGGTGAAGATCATTCACTGTTGTAATACCCCTAGTAATGAATGAACTACAAGGGGTCTTGTCATCACAAGGGGACTTGTCATCACAGTCCCAGGTTCCAGCTCTTCAAGGGAAACAACACATAGGTACCCAGAACTCCGTGGCTTTTAGTATCTGCATTTGTAGGGCCATCAAACAGTAGACATAACTAAGAGCAGACACATTCCAGCATTTGGAAGCAGGACAGTATGCACATCAAAGTGCTTCACATGATTAACAGACAAAGCTTGCATCTGAATTGCATCTACCTATTTGACTCACAGGAACAAACAAGCACAAGTCCAGACACATGTCAGTTATAGGTACAAAAATCCTCAAACCATCACAAAAGAATCAGAAATTAAACAACAAAAAAATAAATTATTAGTTATACAATAAAAATAAAAAAGACCAACCAACCCACCCCACCAATGCCCACCCACCCTGTTTCATTAAGCTGAATGATCTTATTACATGAGCTTTGCTTCGACTACCATTAATGAAGAAGACTCAGAGCATGTTTCAGTAACAAGGTGACTAAGCCCTTTGGCTTAGTTTTCTTTGTTCCCCATCAGTTTAGCTGCCATCCATTCTGGGTCAATTTGCAGACATTCTTAGAGAAAAAGCACAAAATAAAAATCAGATGAGAGGATATTATTGCATGACAGTGATATCTTTACTATTATTTTTTCCTTCCTATTACCATACTAGCAAAACTCAAAGATCACACCCACCGCTCCTCAAACATCAGGAACATACTGTGCAAATGTCATCAAGTGAAAAAGAGAGTTCAATTTCCCCAAGAGATACTTCCCCACAAGAGAAAATGATAGACTTCATAACAAGTTTGCAATGCAAATAAGCAAGTTAAAAGCCTTAATGGTATGACTCAACACCATTTTAAGTGGGCAGAAGTGTTCTGTTATGTCCCGTTGCTAATTTCTTTTTAAACATTAATTATCCTCTAGTGAGAGGATTTCTGTATCTGCAAGCAGGTATCAGTGGCCTGTTGAAATAATCATGCTGTGGTACATTTCTTCATGAAAACAGCAGAATTCCTGTTCTATGAAGACCATATTCATTGGTGCAGGCACATACATATACATGTATTCATGAATACACAAAACATCATATAGCCTTTTTGGTCAAGAAATTAAGGAACAAAAAAAGCTTCAGAAATTAAATACTATATTGCATGTCTGTGTTACACATTTTTTCTTTCAGAAGTGACTAGATCAGTGGACCCCTACACAAGAAGACTGTTCATTTTCATGGGCAGCTTTTAAGCATACTTAAGAAAGAAGGTTTAAATACTGTGTTTGCAGCAGGTAGAGTTATAGCAAGAAGCTTGGTGCCTACCGCTCAAGAACAGACTATAATGAGGAATAGAGTGCAAACACAGCTGAGCCTCAGAGGAAATGCAAGGGGTTTCTTAGGGACAGACAGGACTGCACAGATTTTTATGGAACTCAGAAATTCACCAAGTTGGGTAAAATTTGCTCTGGGGTTAAGACCCACCTGCAGAAACACAGCAAAAACCAGCAAGTTGCTCATAAACCTTTTATTTCCATTTTTCTTATCTAGCTGCTTTGCATTTTTTCCATTAAAAAAAGTTAATTATTCCAGTACTTATACAAATAAAAGCTTGCTTTCAGAGATTAAAAGCTTTTTGGTCTTTTTGGAGGAGTTCACTATAGGAAGGGGTCTAAGCACATCCAACTCAAAGCTCTGGGTAATTCAGGGTTCTGCTGGTTGCCTACAAAAAATATATATAGGGATCTAGCTTGGTCCTAGAACGAAACTCCTAAATACACAGAAGCTGACAATTTTCTTGGATGATATTCTTGCCACACGTGTAACAAGTCCAAAATAGTAACTTAATTGAATGCTTGAAATAATGATCTTGTCTTTTTTTCAGAAGTTAAACTATTGCTAGACTGGGTTTTGCAGCATTAAGGACATGAAAAACCCTGAGCAGGATCTGTGATCAGGAGAGGGGTAGGTGGCACTTTCTATGCAATTCCACAGGTGAAACCAACATTTCAGTATGACTAAATTCAAAAGGCTCAGGACAAAGGTGCCACAACTTGCCTGTTGTTCTATATACCATCCTTAAAATGTACAAAGAGTAAGCTGTCCAAGTTTGTGAGACGTACGTGGGACTGCATTAGGGAAGGGTTTTTACCCATGCTATGAGAGCTGAAGTAGCAATACCAAACACTGGCAAAAGCCAAGAAAGTTGTCCTCCTGTAGACCTCAGGTATATGGCTACACTGCAGTGACATGTTCATGTTATTCCCAGGACAATATCAATATTTCTACAAAAGGTTGTGCTATGTGAATGTACCAGAGGAGGGTAGTATTTGCTTGGGCATCTCTCTATGGCACTCCATTGTGTTGCTTAGGAATGCCCTAAAAAAGCAGATCAACTGCTGAACAATTTCACTAATCTGCATGCCAACTATTTACTCAGTCTCTGAAGTGTTTTGGTCCCATCAAGTCTGGTATATTTTTTTTTAACATTTTTTATCGCCAGATGCCACCCAGTTTGGAACAGTATATTGGGCAGTGAACCTTCTTCAGTTCCCCCAACCCCAACACTTCTGATGGAAAGTTATCTTTAATGTACTTACTACAGCATGTCTGGTCTCCCATTTTAAGTTCAGAATATTTGAAGGCATCTTCAACATATTAACTTCTACCACTCATGGGGCTTCTCCCCCCACCCCCCAATACTTCCTTGAAAGTCTGTCACCTCTCACTGAAAGGTTAGGAACAAAACACACCATTTGTACTTCTGTAGCACTCCCCTTTCCTTACTATGAAAGGACACTACCACTTCTTATTCTCCTGCTTCCTCATTACAAGAAAAGCTGGGGCTTTTTTTGAAATCTCAGCAATTATGAAAGCAATCACAATTTACAATCAAAATAAAATAAAAAACTAGTTAAACTAATTCACCATGCTATTTCCCTCAAACAGGAAAAAGCTAGCGGCATGCTGAAATACAGCATTCTCATCATCACAGCAGCTAATGTTCCTTGCTCTATGCTGCTCTAGCAGCTGCAGCCCATCTATTTGTTTTATTTGGCCTTTTGAACATCTGCATAACTTGCATTCTTCAGATACTAGGTTACTTCTTTCTCTAGATGTGGGGGTGGAGGAAAGGGAGAGGGAACACAGTTCTACAGTTTACCTGGTTTTGAAATCCACCATATCTGAAGTTAGACGCATAGATTAACATGCTTTAGATACTTTGTCTCCATAGGGGGAACAAAAAAAAAACCAAACAAACAACAACAAAAAAATAAAATTAAAACTTTGAACCATTCACTTGTAGGTATGTGTTACAAAATTATTGTAAGAAAAAGACCTCAACAACCATGCATTCACAGCTCCAAAAGCATTCATTCAGGCAACTTGTACAGCCTAACAGAAGTTATACTCTGTGAAGAGCTAGAAGAATGATTAACAGAACGTCTCTGACAAAGTCTGCTAATTATTACAACTAAGTCCCTTAGCACAGTGATAGCACAGTAAATGGGCATAAAACATGCAGGTCTTGCCACAGATAATGCTTAGGACTACTGCAACCACTTTGTTAGGAGAAGAGTGGGTCTAACACCACCACCTTGAATTTTATTGTTTAACCCAGACAGTACTCCACACAGGCTTCACTGCTTGTTCAAATGGAGAAAAGCTCAAATGAATAAACTGCAGAGTGGATTCAGGGCCATTATAATAAAAGTTCCATCTGATTCACATCAATTTATATAATTTGCTTTACATGTTCAAATAAGGGTAGTTTACCAAGCCCCTAATACAGACTAGTAAAGAGACTGGGAGAAAAGCCTGAAGCTCAGGTAGGCAGTGCCAACTGTCCAGGGAAGAAGGACAGGCATACTGTAGAGAGGAAGGAACGGAGCTACAGCAACAGCTGTCGTATTCAGAAGCAACCATGATTAAAGAATACATCAAATTAAAATGCATGTTAAAAAAAAAAAAGTTGTATTTCCCACTATGATGTAATCGCATTCATTTATTAAAAAGTAGGCTCTTACAATAGGCTTCAACTTCTTTCAAAATTACACCTCCTTCCTAGTTAGTCATGAAGATCAGATTACAAACTTTCTGGCCTTTTTACACATTGCAACACTCATTAAGAGCCAATGACTCCTGACCTTGGATTAAGAAATCTAACTGAGGCAGGTTAGATTGTCAGCCTGAAATGAATGACACTTAGTTGCTCTATCAGAACAGTGTTCAAATTTCACATATGTGAAATCTGAAGAGATGTTCACATCCACAAACGTTTATTTTTCCAACCATACCAGGTGACCTAATTAAAAACCCTTTACCTAACAGTTCTTGTCTTGCCAATTAAACAGAAATCCCTCTGCCTATTAGTTTCTCCACTAAGTACTACTTCTAAGTTTCGAAAACATAGAAACATCAAACCAAAATTGTTTCTTAGAGTAAGTGATTTATTTCTAATTTTTTCTAGCATTAGTTTAATGAACAAATATAGCCCCTGAAAGAAGACAGCGGCTGGCATTACAACTGCTCCTGTCTCTTTTCATCTGACAAGGCAGTAATGCTTCAAGCATCTTTAATTTCCTATAGCCACAAGGAACTTTGAAGGAATCCAAGAGAAACTTGTAGACACTACTGAAAATCATCAATAACTGCAACAGATTTACTATTAACATCTTCTCTCACACAGGAAGAGCAGTTGTACATGACATGAGGCCTTGCAAAAACCATTTCGCATACCTACCCCTTCCCTCCAGATAACTGGTCTCCACGTATTTAAGAGCTGGATAAAGCTGAAAGAACTTTTAAGTAAATGAAAGCATACAGAAACAGGCACAACTGTGATTCCCTGTGTCAATGACATTTTGCTAGGGAACTGGGGAAGTAAAAGCTATTACAAAAATCTACAAAAGACTGAGAAAACACCAGTCTCAAGTAAATTGCTTGAAATTTCCCATATAATTAAAGAATTCTCTATCTGGGAGAGGTCATTAGAGGAAGGGAAAAAAAAAGCAAGAGAACACATATGGATATCTGACTTCAGAAGCACTTGATTTGGACCATTTAGTGAACAAATTTAAAACCTGTAAGTGGGCTGCTGCCTTCATAATGGAAATGCTGGTCAAGTCTAGCTGTCCTCATCTGCCAAAAATAGCATCAATATACAGCCAGTGTATATTTCAATATTAGCACTAACACTTTTGCACTACCCTACAATATATTACACTTTCCACTTTCAGAAGAAACTATTTTTTAACTGACTACAATCTAATCTAGTTGTGATGTCTTGATATATAAAAGGTATGAAGGACTTCGATTCAATTAATTTTATTTTCTATGTAAAATACTGCCAAACTCACGTAACCAATCCCTCACCACTCTGTTGGGGAACCTATTATCTACACTTCTGTTTAGCATAGGCACAAAGCAGTTTGATGAGCACCAGAGTGCTACAGCCATTGATGTTCTAAATGTTTTATTATCGTGGCAGCAGTCATGCTACAAATTGCAATAAAATCTATTAACATTTTATTCAAATTAATGGTTGTATTAGGTCAAGTGCTTGTGAATAAACTCTAGAGGATGGAGGACTAGCTTTAAGACTGTTGTTACCAATTGGTCATATTTTAATAGCTGTGTTATTCAGCTCAAATTGTAGAGCTATGACTTAATTTCATCAGGGACAAAATGTTTGTAAGGTAAGTTTGAAAAGAGCAAGAGGAAAAAAAATAAATATGCATCTATGTAAGTATCCTTAGAGTCATCAACAGCACACTACATGAGGATGTCACTCAAGTAACAGTGATGCCACACCGTACACATCTTAAGTTACCTCATTAGTAACCACCTTTTGCCACACAAAATGCAGATCAGTGTTCCTGACAAGCATTTACAGCCTTCAAATATAATAACCAAGAGCAGATACATTTGTTCCAAATAAAATTCTCATAAACATCAGTTTTCCTCAACAGTGTGGTACAAACAGTGCCTGTATTTCTTGGACACAGAATTTTAAAAGGCTCTCAGCTCTTCACAGGATAACCAATCCTGTTCTGATCTTAATGCTAGCCAGTTTGATGAAAGTATTATTTCATCTAATTATGGAATAGATCTCACAACATAAATATTCCAAGCTCTACAGCAGGATTCCATTTGTAACTCAAAGTAGTGTAAAAACAAGAGTTAATTGCCTGTACAAATATTTCAGGGTAGCATTTACGTAATCTACAGTACATTAAGTACCAGAGTTGTGCTCTACTGATAGGTGAAAGAACAACTTTGAAAGGCAACTGCGGTGCCAATTAGCTTTCAACAAATATGTACACAAGCTGTGCTCACAGGCTTGTGCTCAGCTTCCTCATTCTACCCAGACTGCCTGCTTTTATAATGGTGCACTCCTTTCTACTCAAATACCCAGCTAACTTCGCACTGCTGGAACAAGGGAAGATGACATACTTTATTCAGCTGAAGTTGTAACTCACCCACATATCACCGTTTAAACTCGTGATCTGTGACCAAAGTGACACTCCAGTCACAGGGACTGGACACAAACTCCTTAGGTCTGAGCAGGGGGGCAAAATAAAATTTTAAAAAAAAATATATAAATCTACTATTGAAGTTAGTCCAGAGAGGATGAGGGCTTGTTTGTATGACTCAAGCACACACAAACATCCCACAAGTCTCAGCTCCTCCGTGTCTGTCCTCCTGAAGGAGGCTGAGCCAAGAACACGTACGCCCACATGCATACTCTCTGCAGCAACACCATGTTTTTGCCTAACAGAGCTGTACACAAATTAAGAAACAAACCCAAGATCACAAAACCACATGAAGAGATTAATGTTTGCAGTCTTTAGGTATATCTGCACGGTGCTCCACCCAGAAAACAGACTTTTTTTGACTCAGGGAAGTTGATTACCCTGTGCTGAGCCCTGTGCCTATGGCACTGTGCTACTTTGCTTGGGGTACCCAGATTCGGTCACTCAATGCTAGCTTGAGTATCACTGGGCAACAGTGTGCAAATCCTTTGTTTTCTCTTCATAATCTGCTTTGTAGATTACTGCTACCAGCATTATAATAGACTGGATCTAATATTTTGCAATTAGCTTTCCAATAAATGTTAAGACATAGCTTTCTGCCATGCTTCCAAGTTTCAGCCCTTTTCATAAAACGTTTTTACACACACCTCTCACCTCTACTCCACCTCCACCCCCCAAAAGAGGTATCATTGCAGTTACTGCAATGGAAACATTCTGCAGACACAGGAGAGTTAAAACAATTCTGGAATTCTGCTTCATAAATTCCTGTTAACTCACATAATTTATGTTATATAAATTGTAATTTTGAAAATAAGCCTAGTCTTGTAAGTTGTGTGGGTGTATGGTTATGCTTATATAAGTTTAGGTATCCACATTACTTTATAAGCATATGTTTCATAGAATGCCAGGTTGGAAGGGACCTCAAGGATCACCTACTCCAACCTTAAGTGTAGTTTAAGTGAGATGGGCCAGCACCCTGTCAAGACGAGTCTTGAAACTGTCTAATGTAGGGGAATCCACCACTTCCCTTGGGAGACTATTACAATATTTAATTTTTCTCATTGAAAAAAAACTTTCTTCTAGACTCCAATCGTAGTTTCACCAGTAGCAGCTTGCAGCCATTACCCCTTGTATTTTCCATGTGACTTCTTGTAAAAATGTGAGTTTCCTTCCTCTTGGTAGCCACCCTTCAAGTACTGGTACATGGTAATAAGGTCTCCCCTAAGCCTTCTCTTCTCAAGGCTGAACATACCCATTTTTCTCAGCCTTTCCTCACATGGCAGGTCTTCCAGTCCCTTCCAGGCCCTTCTCTTGACCCTTTCTATCCTGTCTGCATCTTTTTTGTATAGCGGAGACCAAAACTGAACGCAGTACTCGAGATGTGGACTGACCAGCGCAAAGTGGGACAAATGACTTCTTTATCTCTGCTGGTGATGCCTCTGTTAACGCAACCCAGCATCCCGTCAGCCTTCCTTGCCGCTGCAGCTCTCTGATTGCTCATGTTGAGCCTGCTGTCCACCAAGACCCCCAGGTCCCTTTCCACAGGGCTGCTCTCCAGCCAGGTGGATCCCAGTCTGAGCTGCATTCCTGGGTTATGTGCTCCCAGGTGCAAGATCCTACACTTGTCCCCGCTGAACTTCATAAGGTTCATATGTTTAAGTATGCTTTTGTGGCCATCTATGCTGTGTGCACTTTTTGTTTCAGTATTTAGGAAAAATATCACTATGCCATATTGTGTAAAGCTCATGAAATCTTTTCGTTAGGTGAAAGTGAGCAAAGTCAGTTTTTCAGCTAGTACTCTCATGCTATTAAACTAGCTGAATAGAGAAGGAGACATAGTGAGGCATGAAAGTACAGCTGAGATCTCTGTGGCCTTCCTACCGGAGATTTTTAAAGTAACTGCTCTTGCATTTTCTGTGAAGTGGTTCACATCTGGATGGTGTTACACAGGAAGGATTGCCTCACAATCAGTTAATAGACAGCCTAAAGATACCAAAGAATAAACAACTGATCCTTTGATTCATTTACACGTGATAGACAGCTTCACATAGTGAAAATCTGTAGGTCTTTTGTTTCCTACTGCAGTATATGGCACAAATAGGACCCCAGACTCCCTCCCCGTATTCTTTCGGAAATGCACTGGCCTCAGACACAGTATGTGACCAAGTTGGGATATCAGTTTCCTAGAGTGGCTTATCTATTCAACAACATTTGCCTTTCTTGAAATAGGTATTTGAACTGCTGCTGAGGGGCAGAAGACATGACATGCATTTCACCAAACCGATAAGGTAAGCTTAAATTTACATTCAAATGCAATAGTCCCCAAAAACAACTCAGACCAGCTTGTATAGCTCAGCACACGTAGCCTGAGCAAAGGAACACCTCCTGGCTCCTGGGTGTGACTGGCCACTGTCTCCAATTAGGGAGGATGAGCAGCAGCAGTCTGGGCACCACTGAGCTCGCTCGCTGCAGAAGCTTTCAGCACCCCTTCACCTGAAAGTGAGCTGAGCACGGTGATACTTCCTCCAACAAAACCACATCTGTTCATGTGCCTTTATAGGGATCTTTAACACAGGGCTTCAAAGCCCAAGTTCAACCGTAAGTAAAGAACAGGATATGAAAACTAATTTCCAATGCACTTCTCCCAATCTATGGAGGCCTCAGGATCAGTAATATACCACTACATGTGGTAGCTTAAAGAAAGAAAGAAAAGCTAAATACTGCTTATAAGAAAAATAACTTGGAATGGATCACTATAGAATCAAAATACAACATTAAAAATACATATGGTGACTATACTAAATTAATTATTAAAGGGAAGCATATGGAGAAAAATAATTTGCAGGAATAATACAAGCTCCATAAAAAGATATGTTATCTTTATGTAATTTTTAAAGTTTCAAATGGCACATGTATATATATATAAACATACAGCTTCCTACATCATACTGCAATACCTCTTGAGGAGTCAGGTTTTATTGTTATCTCCAATTATATACACAGTAAAACATTTTGCTCTGTTTTAGCTTACGTTTAGATGTACATAATCATTATTTTCCATGATAGCACTTCAAAACTTCCCTGTTCTTCTCCAACACTATATACATTAGAACTTTCCAATTATATCAACTGCAGTTTTATTCCTATGTAACGATGGCACAACTTGTAAATGATTTATATAGAACTAGCCATGCACCAAATTGTATTTTCTCCTTCTAGAAAAATGTCTGAAGATGAACAAAAGATTTAAGCTGCTGCTTTTAAAGCATACTGGTATCCTTCAGTTGGTATTCAAAATTAAAAGCACCTGTTTTCTTTAAGAAATGTGTGCTTTTAAACTTTTGGTTGTTTCATTTCCCTTCATGTTTCTGTACCTGTCATGTTTGTGATCTTTATCATTATTATAGCATGGAAAACAAAAAGGGGGAAAAAAAAAAATCAGACTTGAGAAATAAGTCAACATTTCCAGTTCCCTGTCATTACCTCTAATCATTTAGAGTGATACAACTTCTCGTTAATAATCTAGTTATATCGTTGATATCACTTAGCTCCATCCATCTATCTTGATATTTTTAAGTGTTGCCAAATTTCTCTTCTTGCTACCACAGCTAAAGGAAATCCTCAAATAAACAAACAAACAAAAAAACCAAGCATGTAAAACAGACTTCACAAAAGACCAGACTGGTTACTGGTTTGCAGACCTGCACCTCCATTTGCAATCCACCCTTAGCTGGGATAGGTCCGAGTACATAAAAATATGTCAATCTTGCTCATCCTTGAATATTTTTCTATTCAACACACATTTACTATACAGAGCCCATTGCCAGAACAGATTGGTAGGATAACTGTATAATGTACGGGACCTTCCCAGCTTTGTATTTCAACCTTTCAGGATTTCACAGAAAAATAACTATCCCTTGTTTCCTCAGAAACAAAGTATTCCTATCATGATAGGAATAGGCAACCTCTTTTCACTCATGCCCTGTGATAGGACAAGGGGCAATGGATGCAAGCTAGAGCACAGGAAGTTTCACGTCAACATGAGGAGGAACTTCTTTACCGTGAAGGTTACAGAGCACTGGAATAGGCTCCCCAGAGAGGCTCCTTCTCTGGAGACTTTCAAGACCCATCTGGACGTGTTCCTGTGTAACCTGCCTTAGATTCTATGGTCCTGCTCTGGCAGGGGAGTTGGACTTGATGATCTCCAGAGGTCCCTTCCAACCCCTAACATTCTATGATTCTATGACTGAGAAATGGCAAGTGGGCAGGGAGCAATCGTTGTTTGTAAAATGTAGAACCAACAGCAAGGGGAAAACACCAGAAAACTTGGTTGTATATTAAGTATGCTCACACACGTGAGGATGCCTAAACTCTTCAGAGCTGTGTCATGTTTTGCAGTTAACACAGTACTCTCCCAAATCCTTAACAGTCAGAAAGGGCGCCAGCCCCAGTAACCAAAGCTTTTTCCTGGTGGTTCATTAGCTGCCCAATGGCTCACCAACACAATCCACACCAGTCTTCCAGCCCCCAGAGTCACGGCCAGCTTTTCAGGCAGCATCCCTGGCATTCTGCTGCTTCCACATTGATGACAAGGTGACTATGATAACATGCTCTCAAAAATCACTTGAAAAAAACCAAAACCACCCAAAATCACACAACTATGTGACTCATCAATTTCATAGTCTGCTTCAGATAAGAAATAAGCTTAAATTTATTTAAATATATGTAAGATAGCTGCCAGGTTTGCTTTGATTTGGCTTCCTGCTTCCCTATCCCATCACCGTGAAAGATGGAATTACCTCACTGTAGAAATACCGGTGTGGGGGATCTGGACCAAAACAGAAGCTGCCCAGGCACACACTGCTCCCTCCCTGATGTTGATGTGCATGTGGAGTATTGGGCATGTTTTCTTCTTCCAAAATGAGCACTCTCTCTATCCTGTGCTAGTAGGATCCAAAGAGGATCTTCTGTGGTATCACAAACAAGGCCCTGAAGTGAGTTATCAGCTCTGTCCCCAGCAGCTGCAATGCACTGCTGCGGTGCAGGCTCAAAGCTGCGGCTTCAAGGCAGGAGCCTGGCTGCCAGAACTGGGCTGCCACAAGGAACTAGAGCTGGATGGAGAACCTCAGGGCTCTCTGCCTCTTGTGGAGTGACCCCAGTGGCTTCTTCAGCAGGGCACAGAGGGCAAAAACCAAGGAAAGAAGAGCAAATGGCAACAACAGCAACTGCTGGTCACAAGACTTTTGTGTTCTTCCTATATGCAATTAGTGTGTAGAGGGAATAGCTGATTTTAGCACCCTCAGTCTTACATGTCTAGTTGCATTCCTTTTCTCCTATTTAACTCCTCCCACCTTGAAAAGCAAACAAACAAAAAACACAGAAAAAAAAACCCCTGCCTTTATTTGTAAATCAGGGAAATGGATTTGTTTGAGTTCCAGGACCCAAAGTTGCACTCAGTTTGCTGAATTTTACCTGAATTTCTGATGCATCGCATAATTTTTAGACTGTTAACATTTATATCCCAATAACACTGATCTCTAGCTGTGCTAATTTTAGCACAATTTGAGCCAATTCTGAAAACAGAACAAAACTGCTGAAGCACCACAGATAAAGCTCAGTTAAAATCCTGTGATGGCTTTTCTAAACTGATATTTGAAATCATATAACTCATCAATATTATAGATTAATTTTGACTTTTACTCTTCAGGTCATAGTATTTCTCCAGCTCTATTTAATGGTTATTAATACCATTATCTGCATTTTAATTTTTCAGCATTCCCATTTTTCTACTACTCTCTCCAACAGTTGTTTTTTTTTTTAAATTTCATTTTTTGGCCCACTACCCTTCCTCACAGTGTCCATAATCCATGGAGAAGAGATTGCTGACGGTGTTATCACAGGCAAACAGAATGAAGCTAATGGTAACAGGCACTCCTTGCTAGGTAATTATTATAAGAGAAAGAATGCAAATGAGCCCTAATCTGTCTCACACAATGGCAGAGGTCTTGGATTTGCATTAAACCCTTTGCAGCACTCTCCCAGATCACGGACTCTGAAGATAACAATGCATCTGCAGCGCAGGTTGCTCCTTCCACTCAGTGGTTATCAAATTGTGCCCCCAGCAGGTACAGTTGTTCCTGGATGACTTCCCCTCCCCTGTCATTGCTCTGGTCCCCTCCTCATTCCCTCTTCCTCCCTCAGCTTTGCTGGTAAAATAGCTAATTGTGCGGGCCATTTGCCTTGATTCATGTTTACAATGAAGAAGAAGAAAGCACTGTTTGGTAATTATACGAGTGGAATGGACATCAGGAAATCTCTGTTCTATTTCCAGCTATGTCATTTACTTGCCAGGAGAGTGCAGGGAAATAACTTTGCTTTTCTCTGCATCCATGTGTTCAGCTAGAAATACAGGGTTGACATTTGTAGTGGCCCAGCAGACTTTCTCATTTCACAGTGGCATCTGCTGAACGCTTTCAGGAAGCAAATGTTACATTTCCTTTGAATCTAGGTTGAGCTCATGATAAGCCACAGTCCTTCAGAAGAACCACTGTCGAGATCTCAACTCCCCATCTGATAACACGTTATAAAGAATTATGCTCTTCCAGCGTGATGTCCTGCTATAAAAGGCCCTAAACTAAGACCTGCCAGCTGGGGCTATGCTCAGTGCCCACTGAGGTGTCTACCCACTAGTAAATCTTATAAGAAGGTGGTGTAAAAATTTTGTTTGAGGTGCTCTGATCACAGGTCACACAGCATCAGGACAAATGCAGTTTCTCAAACCTTATCATCTCTAGTGTCTTCCATTATGGTTTGTTTGGATTAAGAGCACAGGAGTCAAACGTACTGAACCCTTTCTGAGGGACGCCCTAGTTTGAAGGCAAACCTCCTTACTAGGATGCAAGGTGAAGCTTCTTGAACACTCATTTTCTTCTGAGACATTTTTGTCAAATGAGATAAAATACAATAATATTTTGTTTTCAAAACTGATCTCCAGGAATCAGAAAGTATCTGCCAAGAAACCAGTTTTTTTGTCTATTGACAAGAAAATGGAGACTACCAAACTACCTGTGAGTATATAAAGTAATTTCTCAGCATGTAAAAAAACCCAAACAAAAAACATATATATTGAGTGTGAGGAACGGTTTCAAAATCAAGATGAACAACCAAATTCAGCTGCACATCATCACTACTATGCCAGTAGCACTTGTTTAGTTTTGAATCTGTATCTGAAGATATAAAAAGACCTACTTCTTGGAAATCTCTTATTAGGCAGGTGCCATACTAACTCAAATTAAAATAATTTCACAGATAATTAAAAGATATTTGCTACCAAGTTATTGACATAAGGTATAAAGTAGGTACAGTTAATGAAGTTGCACTAAGTGTATGGGGACCAATGATGTATGAAATAAAATATCCTTTTTCAGATTCCTTATATTAAGGAGAGGGAGGGGAAATAATCAAGACAGGATTCTGCAAGCACCACGAACAACTATTTTCATTTCTTTTCAACCAGGAATTTGGGGACTTGTGTAAGGCTGTATCAAACAACTTAAGTTTGAGTCCTAACCAGAGATGTATAGTCTCCTGTGAGAGGCCTAGAGTGAGATACTGAGGGAACCCCAGGAGCCAAAAAAATTTGAGCAGTCACCAAAAACCAGCACACTGTCACGTGACTAGATATCATCACTCTCAATTACACCATTCAGATACATTAATCATCTGCTGTATTTGCTCTGGAGACAGCTCCATGCTTTGTTCTTCATCTATGAGGTTTTTTTCTTCCTCTCTGAATTTACCAATGCAAATACTGGCAAGCAGTTCCTCTGGAAATTGGCCGTGGGTATTTTCAAAGCCTCTGTAGCTGTCTAGATTGGGTAAATACTCGAAGTATGGTCCCTACTGAACTACTGCCAGAAATTAATAAATGGATTTTTTAAAAAAACTATTGATTAAAAAAAGCACAGCTATAGAATGGGCTACAGTTTTTTTAATGCCATGTAACTAGTTAATTTTTCTATAATCAAAGTTTTGTTCATTTCCATCTCAGGGAGCAGTAGGTGGGGCAGTGCTACTTCTTTAAGCACTTACTGGATTCCGCTATGCTTGTCTGTCTCTAAGTCACACTAATAGATTGCTGGGATCCTAAACCAACAGCAATATTGGGCACAGGTACTATATGGTACTGTCATTACACCAAAACAATCAGTATCTAGTTAAAAAAAAAAAAAGCACTTATTTTTAACTGATGCTTTGGCTCTGTTATGATACTAAGGTTCTCTGAAAGGATCTTCTCCCGTTTACATGACGTTTAAGGTTCCTGCCACTTGGATGGACTGAGATGGTACAATGTTATGAATGAGTAATCCTTACATCAGAAAAGCAAAAGCCACCTTGCACTGGTTAGCTCACATAAAAAAAAGAATGAGATTTTCATTCAACTTGTTGATAAAGCTGCAAACATTTTCCCATGTAATCTTTGTGCTAACTTTGCAAAGCTAGAAAGCATTTCATTCAGAACACTGCAGCAATACAATAGAAGGAGGAGGTATTTTCAAATTATCAAGGTATGACAGCTATCAAAACCTCCAATTTCATATATTTCTGAAATGCTCAGGTCCAGAATTGTCACTGATCTCTAGGCTGCTCCTCCCCAGTGACCAGTTACTATCAACTGCCTACCGGTGTCAATTTTATCTACGCATAAAAACCTTCTTCCAAATCTAGACAAAGTTTTAGAGACCCTCGGATTAGAGCCTCAGATGCTCATGTCACTTGAAAGTCAGAGATGACCACACTGTTGCTAGACCAGCAAAAGCATCTGTGCAGAGAGTTTCAGGCAGGACATCCCAAACCAATTTCACTGCCACCTGAACACACCCAGCTGACTGTGTGTGGAGCAGACACAGCTATCTCACACCTCCTGCCTGCAGATTTGGGAGAGCAGCCATCCTGGAGGATGGGGAGCAAGGAGCATGGATGTCTTCATAGCAAACTACTGCTCACCCTGTGACCCTCCTCCGCCCATCACCTAAGCCGCGCACTTCAGGGCCACTCTCACATTAAGCATTAACTCAACCAGTTCAGCAGTGTTGCATAGCTAGTCAAATATTTACGTGGTTTTCAGAAGGTGCTAGATTAACCTCACCCTTTCAGAAGAAAAACAAGGTCTAAGATTTCATACTCTATTTTGCATACCCAGAACTTGCGATTCTGAAGCTTTGAGACTTGCAACACAAAGTTGTTAAAAAGAAAAATCTAAACAGGAAAACTAAGAGGGACTCAATGCACACAGTAGACAAAATATTGGCACCACATCGAGTGCTGGCAAGTAGAGCAGCATGCTGTGTTCCGAAGAGGGACAGCAAGTAAAATCCAGCTCCTAGAGCTGGTGATGCAACTTCACCTGAAGAGCAGCTTTCCCTTTGTCAAACTTGTCTCTAGGTCATTTTATGGTAAAGAAAAAAATTGTCAGTGCGCTTTCAAGGATCTCAACAGCTTTCACACACGCACACACCACAAACCCCCGCCATTCTCACGAGCCTTTTGAGAGTTTCTCTCTATAGCAGCACTCTCCGTTTCAGGGATTCCACCTTTCAACTGAAGCATGCGAGATCACTTATACTCTTGAACCGGTGGAGCTGCCAGCCTTCCCTTTGTTGCAAATGGATTTACATTTGAATGGCAGTGGGAAGCACAGTCTTTTAAGGAAAGGCTGGTGGGGGGAAGACCATTTACTTGCCAGCATCCTATTCTCTAATCGCTTCATCTACCAGATCAACTTCTCCAGTTCACATAATTACAGTAACCTTATCACATCGCTAGTTTATAAGGCGTTTACTTTGAAGTGACTTTTATGAACACATGGCTAATTTCAGTTTACTTCAAAAAGGATTCTTATACACAGTCATAAGTTAAGGTAATTTCAAGCTGAAATGTGGACGTTTACGCTAACTTAATTTAGCCTACAGTAAATTATTTCATAATTCCACAAAGCTTCCGTCTTTATACATATGCAGTCTTCGCTATGACTTTTTAGGTATTTCCTCGTATATCACCGCATTGCCATGCACATCATAGCATATCTGATGGCTTCTACAGCTTTTCAAGAGAGACACTGGGAACACCACAACATCACAGATGCACTGCTGAGGGCAGAAGATCACTTGAACAAGAGCAAGCAAGTCTGCTCCAGTTTAATAGCCAGTTACACGCTGGCTTTGACCCTCCACCTAAGCAAATACACAAGTAGCACTTCTCTGGTGCATTTCTGTTCCTAAGCTGCAAACTGGTAGATAATTACTGATTGGTTTCAGGCTATGTTGGCAGTATGATACCACTGCCTTTCAAACAGTGTCACACTCTTGTAAATCCACACAGGGTTTTTGTTTGTGTGCTTGCTGTGTAAGAAACAAAGCCTGCTATTTCCAAAGAAAAATAGTTGCATCCGAAGTATGAAAGTTGGCAAAAGCTAGTCTCTGGCGCGGAGCAAGATCTGTAAGGAACATTTCTTCATCTGTTTTTAAAATGTTATACCTGCTTCAGATTTGATTCGTTCTCCTGCCTCCTGAACTGGCCACACACAGACAGCATGGTCTGCAGAGCATAGCAAGATAAAGGCTGGCACACTCCAAAACTAGTGGCAAACCACAGTCCTCATGAAAACCACATGGACCAGAGACCAAATATTTTGCATTTTGCTTATTGCTAACAAAGCCGCTTCACTTCATTAAAAGCAGCTTATCATTTTGTCTACTCACTCTGATTAATTAACCTCTGGTTAAAGTGAATGAGCACTTGATTTGAGGATTCTATTAATGTGATACCAGTGAACCACTACTTGCATATCTGCATCCTTTTCCTTTTATTCTCCATTCTCCCTATACCCGTAGTGTCTTATTAGGCCACTGAGATTGACATGTCCAGTACTCTTTGAGCATACCGCACAAGCTTTTATAGAAGGAGGTGAGGAAGGAAAGGTTCAACAGTCCCAAACTCATCCAAGGCTCAATTTTCCTGCTGGAATATACAGATGGATATAATCTACTTCTCACTGTAATTATGATCACAAGCTTAGAAAGAAGAAACAGCCAGGGAAATACACTAGGTTGCTGGGAACAGGGGAAAATAACAGTACCATTAATACATACAACTCGTTTGTCTTTCCAGAATAAAGTAATTTTAAATAGGAAGCAGAAACAGCAGTCAGTTCCATCAAAACCCTGACTTTCTTAGAGAGCTAAGAACTTTCTCCCAAGCCAAATACCATGTGCTGTATATGAATAAAGACAGCGTCTGCTACAGTATATGCCTACAGATTTCACAGTTGCATATTACCGCCAAAATCTCAATTTCTAGCAGCAAAAAACCGTATGTTGTCATTCTTCAGCCAAGCATCTGAAGACTGAAATACATCATAGCTGCTCATTTTGCTGGCAAACGGCACTTTGCTTCATATACCCAATTTTCATCTTTATTCAGTTAATTTTATGAATGTCCCGAATACCCAAAGGTGATCAGGAAGTAAAACGTAATTAAAAAAAACCACCACCAAAACAAAAACCACAACACATCCATCTTCCTTTTTTTGACTTTTATCTTTGAGAAGTTAAGCATCCATTCTTTTGCAACAATGCCCACAGAGAGGACAGAAGGATCATCAGGCCTAAAATTGTAACAAATTCACAACTTGAAGGAGGAGTGGATGAGAAGAAGGTGATGGGCAGGGGAAATAAAAGTTCCTGGGTCAACCCAACTTTTAGGCCAAAATTCCTGTTCATTCAAAGTAAACCATAGGCAGAACATCACCAAAGTGACTGGAAACTGTATTTATGTTACAAGCAATTTAAGAGGTCTCTTTCAAGAGATGAGAGTGTTTAGGTTATGAACCATGACTTACAAGCACAAGCCTGAAATTCATGGTCCAGCCAGACAAGGCTGTATGTGGGAAGGCAGCAAGAGATCTGGTTTACATCACACAGCGGGACAGTAAGTGACCATGAGTCACTGATGCACTTCATCTGGCTTTTAAGGCCATCAGCACCAGATCAAAAGTGTTTCAGACCACATGTTACAAAGCATTTCCCAGTATAAATTTACCCAGCAAGTTCAATCGGCACAGAATTTTCTAGATAAATTTCTTTACAACACAAGGCTTCTTGCAGGTATCTTCTGTCCTGCAGCCGACAAGATGTTAGCACAGCTGTCTGCTATAATGCCTGCACTAACTGAACTGGAGTCTTCCATGGGGTAAGCCCAAAAGGGAAGAGATCCCCACCACTACCCCCTGAGCTCTAAGTAGCACCCAGTTCTCCCAACGCCCCAGCCAGCACCACATTTTCTAGACCTTAAATCATCAGTACACCAGACACAGTAGAAAAGAGATGAACAGAACTGGGAAACATGGTTTTGAAATATCAATTCATGGTTTCAGGTTCATTATTTTAAAGTACTTGTTTTAGTGAAGAATAATTCTGCTGGTCTGGGGTTTGTTTTTTGTTTTTTGTTTTTTTTAATGGGCAAATTGTTGAAACGTAAAGAATTCACAGGCATCTTTGCATAGCTGAAGGATGGAGCAATATGCAGCCAGGTGGGTCATTTCCTAGCCAAAGAGGACAGTTATCACTCATAAGGAAATGAGGCGAACAACTGCATTTTTTTCCATTGCGGACTTCAACAACATTAAAATCTGATTTGGGCCTTCCAGCTTTCTTTTTAAGGGACTAACAGGTAGTATAAGCAAAAGCAAAATACCAGAACATGCCACCTACACTAATACCCATACACTACACTTTGTTCCTCTCAGCCACTAATTGTGGATTAGCGTCATAGGTTGTGTCCAAAAACTCCTTCCTGTGGACTGCTGGTTTGCCCTCCCAGCACTCTGCAGCAGTGACCACAAGTCACTCAAGCCAGAGCTCCTCTTGGCAAGCCTGCAAAACTCCAGAGAGCATAAAAAGCCACCTTAAGGCTCAGGGCCATTACTTACACACCAGGGGTGATGGTATGCAGACATACAGCCTCCAGAAGCATCCCTTCCACCCCTGGGAGTGGATGCAGAGGAGTCGACCCATGACTCAACTGCAGTTTGCGTGGGTGGCGGAGCAGGGAAGGAGAGGAGTCCCCAGCATAAGGGGACACTCCACATAGGACTTACTCCTAAATAAACAAACTCAGTTTTATATTCAGAAGTAGGTCTGTACACTTCAGACATGACAACCTGAGGAGTACTGAAGACTGCACTTCATTAGGGACAACCGAGGCAGGCAGATGGTAACAGCAGAAACTGGAGGAAAGCTAAGCGACCCAGAGCTAGCTTTGCTACAGTAAGGAACTGAGGGGTTTTAACCAGCAACAAAAACCAGTCATTGCCACAGCTGTGAAGCTGCCCGGGGAAGACAGTACCCTTCTAGCCCTCCATACAGACACAGATGCCCTGAGGCAAGCCCTTGCAGTCTTTTCACCACGTCTCCCCACAACCCTATTCACTTATTCACTTCATGGGACCTGTGAAGTCTGCCCACAGAAAAGGGTTGACCCAGACAACTGAAAGGACAAGAAAATTCAAAATCATGGCTCTTACTACCATTTTAACCTAGCTTCTTGTGAGTAGATAGGCTAGATTTCTACTCTGCTTCTTAATATTGCTTAGAAATTCTACATGTATTTCAGGTCTGAACTCTCTACTTTCTGTGCATTTAAAACTGTCAGAGATGTTTAAAACCATCCTTTTAGAGGTTAAAAAAATATGCATCCAGCTTTCTGATTTGGGGGTGGGAGCTGTGGTTTTGTTTGGGGGTTTTTTGTTTGCTGCGGGGAGGGTGTGTGTGTGTTTTTGGTTTTGCTTTTTTGGTTGTTTGTTTTTAAAACACTGCATAATAAAGATTCTGAACACGCAGATAACCTCAAAAATGCACTATTGGGACGGGAATTGTTTTTCTTCTCCAATAAAGTTTTTGGCATTTAAATCTTTTCCATACCAGATTAAAAAATTAAAACCTGTAACCTTCATGAAATGAAAATCAGAAAAGTATCAAAGGTTTGAAAAACAGGAAAGTACAGGCTCATTGTTAACATCAAGTTAATTAAGTACTTAAAGGTCTTAAGCAGTGCTAAAGTCCTGATTTAAACAGGGAGATGGTTACGGCTTTTTAAACCGAGGGCTCTGGAAGAACCTGTCGTCCTCTCATAAGGTGCAACGTAGCTTTGACGGACAATTTTACTGAATACAGTCAGTGAATGAAAAATTCTAACCCCAAACTTATCTCAAAGGATTTGTGAGGAAAAGAAATCCAAGACTTGAAACAAACATCTTGTTGAAATGCTTTACAAACGCTCAAGAGCTATGAACTTGATTTATGCATGAAAAGAGAAATACAAAAACAAACAGGGTAAGCTTCCCACTGAGAGGTAAGTCATTACGGGCAGGCTGCTTAACATACACAGTGCCATCCACTTGAAATGTTAGCTAGCAGCAGTACCATCTTTCCTTTGGAGATGGCTCAGGTTGATATAAATGAGAGAGTGGAAAAGAAGGGCAAATAACTAGCGAAATAAAAGTTCTTCCAAAAATCACTGCAAAATCATCATTCTAGATGCACTGATAAGAAATACAACTTCTGAAACAAATCTCAGCAGAGGTGTGGTTGCTCTTTCAAGGAACAAAAAAAAAAAAAAAAAAAAAGAAAATTATCTTTACCGAAATTTAGTTAGAGAAATGAGGGAAGAAAGCACAGCATTAAAAGGCAGCAAGCAAAACACAGCGATCTGTGGGCCACTGGCCAGCCTCATCTTTTGTTGCTTTTGTCCCTGCCTCTCCCCTCCTTTCTGTCCCTCTTCAACATTTCCAGTCTGGTATATGCTTCCCTGTCCTCCACTTTTCCTGAACCTGTCCTAGTCCAATACAAGGGCAAGAATTTTCTTTTGCTTTGGTTCTCAAGTTTCACTATTGCATCCAGCCTCTCCTCCCAAAGCTTTTCACCCTGAGGAATAGAGTCTGTGTGACTGCATTTGATAATACAGACTCTGATGCTTAAATACCACACATTTGCAGACAGTTAAAGCATGTTTTACAAAGGTACCATAAAGGGGTTTAGCAACATACATTTCCTGGGTGTGCAAGTCACTGCACCAGCTGGAAAGGGATCCTGTCCAACATGGTGACAGTTCAAATCTCCCCATGAGGACAGAAAAGAGTGCATAGAAACAAGGTGTTTTGTGCTGGAGCCATTCCCAAACCACAGCTTCAGAGGAACGATCCATCTGACCTGTTGCAACTCAGGAAGCACAGGCAGAGGGAGGAGGAGGGGAGCAGCAGGCAGGGAATCCCCTCCAAATTTCCAGTGTCAGGAAAGAGGGACAAACAGATGTGTCCAGCCAGAGGGAGATGGCAGTGGGCTGAGCACAGCCTCCCAGTTGAGCCTATGAATTGAGCAGAGGCACTTGCCTTCACTGCACATCACTGTGTAAGATGTATGCTAGGAGGGTGACAACAACAACTGATGCCCACGATCCTTCAAAACAGCTTGCTAAGCTTGTGCTTCCCTCAGCCCCCAACCCAGGGAGTTTGAAGGCATTCAGAAACTGTACAAAAACTCAGCTGGAGCTACGAATCTTAATAGCAGCTTTTCTCCACACCTGCAGCTCAGCCAAGCCTCCCATGTCTTAAGTGTGCCCCAAAATTCTGTTTCAAAGGAATTTTAGAGCTTTCACTTGTCTGGGAGAAAAGAAGTTCAGAGGCCACAAGGCAGCTTCTGCGGGCTACTCTCAGCACGCCACAGCATCAGTGGCAGAGGCAATGCCTGCCTGCAACAGCACAGGCAGCTGCATTATTTAGTCTGGCACCAAGGAGAAAAGCTATAATCCATTTTTAAGTTAGATTCAGGGAACCAGCTGGGGACCAGCAATTGCCATTTTTGAAGTGCAAGAAGAGGAGCGTAACCAGCCTTTCCATAGTAACAAAGATTAGCGGCCTGGAGTCTGACACTCCTCCTGCATTAAAAGATAGAAGACAAAGAGATAGACAGGTAATTACACAGAAGGAGCCCTGGGGAAACTGCAAACTCCTCGAGAACCCTTTAGCTGGTCTGTACTTTTCTCCTTGTCTCTGCTTCAGCTGAAGGTTTCCAAGAAACATTTGCCCATTAGGTCATTAGCTTTATTGCAGAAGGTAGCCAGGCAGCTGGTAGCAGCCGTTCAATAAAGACTTAGCTTGCCTCTGCACCGTCAAGAACGGGCTGGAGAATGAGAAAGTGAACATCCCAAGGCACATTACCTGTCTGCAGCTTATCCTTGATAAGTTAGTGTACTTAGTCAGTCTGAGGGGTCTGACAAATGGACTCTGACAAATCTCACTGGGGCAATTTAAGACATTATTGCATCACACTGTCTTCCCAAACCCTTCACAAAGGTTAGCGGCACAGAGCAAATCTAGCACAAAAAATTTATATCATGCATTGGCTGCCCCAATTCAGTTCAGAACCTAGCAGGTTAGCATAACCCCCTTCTCAGAGCTGGTTTAAGTTAAGACATCAACTGTGAGCCGGAATGGCTGAGGTCTAGACAGAAGATATTGCCTCCACTACAAGGCGCATTAATGCCTATCGCAAAGATGGAACGGGAAATGACATCTCCAAGCACTGCAGCCAGTTTCTAAGCAAATAGAAGTCTAAACTTTGAGTTTTGGTACTAAAATATATATGCAGTTTGTCTAGCAACCGACTAGAGTCTACTCATGCAGCTCAGAATGCTCTATGAATTACAGCACTGATTTTTTGTACTTTATAGATCCTGGCACATAAACTGAATGTCTTAAAGTGGAAAGATGGACATGGATTACATGTGGATCACATCACCAGGTAACCACAAAATGTAATTGCTTAGAAGTATTACCAAAAATGCACTGCATTTGAACTCTCACACACCACAATTTGCACTTCTGCCCAAAACTAAAAAAGTCTGGAGAGGTGAAGAATTGCCATCTGTTTCCAACTCTTCACAAAACACATCATTCAGAGCTAGAGCTGGGGTTCCAGCTGGTTCCTGTCTTATCTGTCAGTGGTACTACCAGTCATGAAATCATGAAGGACCTCAGAGAAGAAAATTTTTTAAAACAAACAACACACACACAAAACACTAAACAACAAAAGTCTATACTTATATGATTAAGAGCTACATGTACAATAATAATTTAAAAAGCACTTTGAGATATAATTCTTCAACTTGGCTTCTCCAGACCTAACTCACTTTCTTTTCATCTAAGCTGATATTCAAACGTTTTGTTAATCAGTCTGCAATACAATAGTTACATCACTTTTTCCCTGCAAGCTTTTAAAATGTATCTCATCTTCTATTTTTTTCCCAAGGGACTGTATCCTGGACATAAAAGTAGAGCAAGAAGTGCACAAAGCTTCAGTTTGCATCACACTGTGAGAAGGGCAATCTACATTAACCAGAAGACTTGTCTAAACTCTACATATACAAGCTTCCTCTAACATCACCCTCCTTTCCAGAAGGAGCTGAGCAGGCAAGACACCTCCAAGAGCTGATAAGAATTACCTCTTACCTTTCTGAAGAGGCCGCCGCCAATTAACACATTCTTGGAGCTTCTAATTCAGGCAAGAAGAAAGGAGGTGGGGGAAAGAAAAAAAAAAGGAAGAAGGAGCAGGGGGCTGTGTTCTTCCTCAGCACAACAGTATTTCCTAAGGGGTGGAAAAAGAGAAGAAAATAAATAAATAAACCAATAAGTATTAGCTTTCATGTTTTTTTAAGAGGTTACAGATTACAACAACTCCTTGGAAGAGCTACTGTGTGTCTCCTGCTCAGGTTCCAAAATACTAACTTGAGCTGTCCTGTATTTCCTCCTTCTGTTGTTACCTTATCAAAATATGGAATATGAAGGTCAAGTCACCTACTACTAAGAAAAACAAAAATGGATTCATGTCAGACTGGGATAAAGTCCCATATTAGAATGGGATAAAGTCCTACTCAAAAATGTTCTTGAGCACTCCTTCTATTAAGTAAATATGCTTCAGCCTAGCTCACACCCACTTTAGTAAAAATTCAAATAAGCCACATTTACTATCAAAATAGTTGGCAAAAGGCAAATTCCAACATGCATACTGAACATACAGGTATATATTGACATTCAAGTGCTTAAGTACTCTTCCCTGCAAGGATCATACCTAGAATTAAGAAGCATATGCAACTAATCATAACTTCTATTTCTTTTTAAGACAATTACTCATCATCTTAATGTGAGCTACTTTCTTAACACAATATATTCCAGCTATATTGAATCTTTCAATAACAATAATAGAAAAAAAAATTTAAGTATCCGAACGAAGGGAAAGGGAACTATAAAGCCTTTTTGTGACTAAAGATACAATTTAGAAACCCATCTTTACTACCACAAAACTATAATCCCTCACCTCAGACCACATGTCTCTATCTGCCCTACCCCTAACATTAATTTAGAGACTTACAGACATCCACATTTAATGGGCCCCTCCCTACCTCCAGTACCTGCCTCTGATGAAAGGCAGGAAAATCAAGTGGAAAATTATTTTAAAGGGTGCGTGCAAGATATTAACATATTTGAGGAAATGGCAATCAAGGTTTTCCATGGGGAATGAGCAAAGGGAAACACGTCCAGTCTGTTCTCCATCACATTTTGTTGGCTTATATTCATACAGAAAACTCTACCCATTTCTGTCCCATGGAAAATCCGAATGCAAATTCCCAAAACAAGGAAAAAAGTCTATGCTACCTTACATTTCCACATACACCTCTATCATCCTTGAAAATTGTAATTATCCCGTCTGCTAATAGCATGCTAACTGCATATGGATCCTAGTCTCCCAAAAGAGATTTCATACAAGGGGCTCCATCAGACAGGTACCAACATAAAAGCCAGCACTCCCACCACAGCATATCCCTCAAAGCCAACCATGTCTGTCCAATTCTAAACGGCCACAGTCCCTACATTTCTCTAGGGGACCGAAGCTCTCTTCTTCTCTCCTCCTGTCAGCAAGACTTAAAGCTGCAAGAATAATTCTGTCCAAATTCTCCTCTAGATAGGCAATAATTTAAAGAATTCATGAAGCAACAGTGGCAGTGTAAATAAACAATGAAGAAGTAAATAAAGACCACAGAAGATGACACAAAAAAAATGTGCACTATGGAGGGAAAGAACAAGATCAGTGATTCAAAACCTCTTCTGCCTTGTTACATTCACCCATAAATAGGCCTTAGCAATAATCTGACAACATGAAATAATGGATCTGGACACAAAAATATACCTACTCAGAAACCTGCCTCCCCAACAGCAAACCTTTCCATGCTGTTTAATTCCACTTTCTCTGTCTTACATCCCTTGGTTACGTTTCTGCTTTCTGTCAGACTTCAGACCTCTTGTACTAATTGATGCAAAGCAATTTAAGCCAACACCTGGAGTACTCAAATTGTTACACATTTTTAAAAGACAGAAACAGTGCTACAGCCCTCACTGTGGGGAGGGAGAAGAAATGACCCTCAGTGAATTGCTCCTGACATGTGTACATCCTGAGGCTATGTGCTAATCAATACTTACTGAGCAGCTCAGCACAGACCAGGTTGCAAAATAAAAGGAAGAAAGAAAAAAATGTATCCCCCACTTCAACCACACACTAGTTCTGTATCCCTAAATCAATTGTATAATTTGCTTTTCTTTTTTATTATTAAATCAAAAGTATGCTTTAGATGGCATTTTTCTCCCTGCTATGAGAAACCTCCCACCTCTCAGGTAAAATCTGCCAAGAATTGATGTACTGGTTACATTTCAAGTGCTTAAAAATTTTACACTTGCACCCTTTTACTGGGAGGGGAAATAATTTAAAGCAGGCATACAAGATTTGGAGGAAGCATATTTTTAACCATACACAAAATCAAGAGGTGGCAAAAAAAGAAGGCCAAGTGTGAAAAAAACCCTGAAGTTTTTTAGCACCATTCTCCAGGAGACAAATATCTGTCATAAATATCACTTAGGGATGTAGCTTTGACTCAACATCACTTGCCCCAAAGGTGAGATTGCTCTGTTCTTAAATTCTCAGGCAAGAAAAAAAATAAAATGAAGTGAAATACTGCATTACTCAAAAGTCAAATTCTAACTGGAGAAACCTAGCAAAATGACTTACCATACCAAAAGACTTGACTAAATTTCTGGCAGGGCCAGAGATAATTTGTATAAGAAAAATGTCAAAATGTTTTTGGTATGCAGCCACTACAGGAAGGAAACAAACAGAAAACTGGAAACATTGTATCGAAACCCAACAAATCCTTGACATCCACATTAGATAAATGAAGAGGCATATGTTAAGACAAACACCCTCAGATGGTGCATGAGTCAACTTTTGCAGGGGATTTAGCCGAGTTGCTTTCCTATATCAAGCTTAATAAAAATAATTCTCAATTTTACCAGCTAGAGGTGGGTTTTCATTAAATCTCATGCTATGCATGCTGATTCTTGACAGCACCTGAGCCACGGATTGAAACCTGGACTAGGGATTCTGAAATGTGATCTTGAATAAAAAGTAACCTGTCTTTCTGATTGATCAGTGCCAGATTTGTTCCTCCTGCTGGACAATGAAAATACAGTGTTTTCTCCATGCATCACGCAAATCTAACCCACTTCCCACAGTTAAATGCAAGAAACCCTCATGACATTTAGCAGCATCTAGTTCTTAATTTAGTTGATCCAGAGACTTCTTAAGTCCAGAAAATGAAGAGTTTTGGGAAGTAACTCCCCTCAATTCCAGTCTGCACCACACCTTATCCTGTCTGATCCCTACTAGGAGCCTCCAACAGCCCTTTGGGGAACAATTCTGATAAAGGGAGCCTCCATTACACACAATCAACCTGGAAGACTGTCTAGTTTATTGGATTTTTAGCTCCATGATGTTTATTACTTCCATTACACCAAGAACTTGAAAAAGGAATACAAGAGCACTGATACATGTAACAGCCCTCTCCCCAAACTGTGTTTAACATAAGGCAAAGCAGAGTTTTAAAAGGTGTGGAAGGTGGAGTACATCATCACCACCTCACAGAATTTATGGGGTGGGGGGGAAGTGTTCTCAAGGTTCTTCAATCCTTGTTTAACAAACAGCTACTTTTCTTCAGGTGAATTATATGGGTGTTCATAGACTGGCTTATGTTGGAAGGGACCTTAAAGATCATGTAGTTCCAGCCCCTCTGCCATGGCCAGGGACACTTCCGACTAGACCAGGTTGCTCGAGGCCCCATCCAACCTGGCCTTGAACACATCCAGTGATGGTGCATCCATAACTTCTCTGGGCAACCCGTTCCAATGTCTCACCACCCTCATAGTGAAGACCTTCCTTCCTTCCCTAGCTATAATCTAAATGTTCCCTCTTCCAGTTTGAAGCCATTATCCCTCTTCGTATCGCTACAAGCTCTTGTGAAAAGTGCCTCCCTAGCTTTCTTGTAGGCTGCCTTCAGATACTGGAAGGCCACAGAGTAGAGGCTTCTCTCCACAGGTCCCCCCAAAACTTATACTCCCAGAAGCCTCTATACTCAGTATGCACTATTCGAAATAGGTCAGGTTTATACCAGAGTAAAAAAATTATTTTCCTTTTTTTCTGCTTATTTTTTCAACCTCTTGATCTAGGAGAGGTAATAAAATAACCATTCCATGAATATCTATTGAGGAAATAAGTAATCTTAATTTCTCATTGTAAAAAACGAAGAAGCAAGTTAAGAAAAAAGGATTAAAGTACCTACTTCTAACCATCATGATGAAACTGAAAAAACAAGACCTTTTCCATAGGCATTCTTGTACAATCTGTAGTTTAAGTGTTTCTTAGAACAATACCAGAAGTATCTCTTGCATACCTTACTGAAATACATTCATCTGTAGACTCTCTGCCACTAATGGCAGTGGCAGCTCCCACATTTTCTGAGCATCTTCCCTTAACTTTCAGGGCAGAACTCTAAACCCAGTGTTTTGAAGCCAGGAACCTCACTTCCCTCGGTAGTAGGTTCCTTTTCCAATCTATTTTCTAACATCTACAGCAGGAACAGAGTCAGTATGAAATGAAACTTGCATACAGCATAGCGCTTACCTACAGCAACATAAAGAGAACAAGCCAGAAATTACAAAATTCTCATTTGATTTGGTATGAACTAAAAGCACATCTCTACTAACCATGCATGTATGCGTGTGTGCACATGTACATGTGTCTGTATACACAGAACAGGGTAAGCACTTCCACCACAAACACCTGTACTGGAGGGATTTGTGAAAAAATAAGCTTTTTCAAACATAAATACTGTTTTCCCAGAACTGTATCTGCAGAAAGACAGTAAGCTCTTCTCAAGTATCTATTAAAAATAGCCAAGAAAAAGTTATCAAAATATTGTTGCCGAAGCACAGACAAAGGATAAAAAACATGCTAGGAATGAATCGAGACACAGATCTCCTAATTAAATTTTCCCTGGATTTGCCCAGGTCTTATTGAACTCATGGGATCCACCATCAATAGATGTCTAAATACAGGACTCTGTGCTTTACTTACATGAAATATAGTTCCTAAACAAGAAATATAGTTTCAAATGTATTTATTCAGAGGTGTTTACACAATTCTCTTCTGCAGCTTAGAAGTTATCCCCATTTGTATTTTCCCAATCTGCTTTCTTTGGATCCTCAAGAAAGCTCTTCCCAAAATGACATTTGTCCATGTGAAAACCTAAGCTTACAGAAACCCTGTTCATACATATGCATTTAGATAGCATGCTTATTAAAATACACCAACCTATGCATGACATTTACTTACCAGTCTAACTGCAACAACCACCAATAATGGGGAAAAAAATTTGCATTTTCTCTTCGCCACCAAAAAAGGTACATCCCTAGCACAACTAAGTTTTTATAACCCATATTTTATATGAAAAGCCTTGAGCTCTAAACCCAGTGCATCCAAGCACAATGAAACCTTCCCCAAGTGACTTTGGTGACGGGATACTGCTAAATCAACTAAAATAACGGCGTTGCTGTGGGACTCGGGACCTAGGACATTAAGGACAGGAAAGTCAGGCATCTGGTCATGTCCTGGAAAGCAGCATCCTCCTGGGGCTCGCTGCCAGGCTGGTAGTGTGGGCTCCTGTGTGCCGTTGTTGGTGGGCCACATGCTGACGTGACAACAGCCCAAAGCATACGGAGGGGGTGGGGGGGCACCCAAAAAAAGATTTTTTCCACAAGAACTATCTGCAGGCCTGATTTCCTATTTTTCTGTCTTATTCTTAATTAAAATTAGGATACACTTCATGTCAGAAATCTGTATTTTTTGAAGCTTGAATCATTTAGCCTATTAAACCCAGGCCTGTAATATGGGTGTTATTTCTTAAAAACATACAGTAAATGCATTAAATTATTGATAGTCATTAAACAGGAAAAAAATTTAAACAGCTCTCAGCTTTTATCAATCATTAATGCAGTTTCCACTTGCGCATCTTACTGGGTTGCTATCATATAGCACAGAGCAAAGAGTACAAATCCTGAAGGCATGAATTCATTTTCTCTTGACGCAGAGTAAAAATATTCTTGGCAGCAGAAGAGAGGCTAAAACATGAAGCAGAATGGTTGAAAGAAGGCTTATGTCTTTTGCAGTAAACAGGTAGCAATGCAAGAGAGCGGCAATTTTAGGGACCAAGGCCCATCCCCTTTCCCCCATCTCCTCTAAGGGCCAGTAACAACACTGTCAATCACACCCAGCAGCCTAAAGCAGTTACAGCCACTCTGACAGTGTTTACAAATTTGATCTCTGTTTGAAATACAGGTTAATTCAATGGCATATGGGGAAAAAAGAAGCATTGATGTCAATAGTAAGGCATCCAGCAACTTGAGCAAGATGACGATTTCACCCCAAGCTGCTTGCCAGCTAGTGAGCCAGTAAAAGAGATAATGTGCAGAAAACCCCAAATGTCAAACTGACAGTCTCAGCTAAAAAAAATGACGGAGACTGCAATAGTCTCTTGAAGCTATTGTGAATCTTTACTGGGCAAGTTATGACTAGACCTAATGTTTCTATCAGCTCTGACTGACTCATGCCAATATGGGGAATCTGGAGAGATGCCAACAGGTAGCACCTTGCCTGGACACAATATGCCAGCTACCAGTGAAAGGAAGTAAAATCCCTTTTTTTTGTCCATTTTATGCACAGAATAAAAACTGTCTTACAAAGCTGCTCTCTCAACTTCCATCCCCTGCAATTTTACTGAAACTCACTAGTTTAAAATGCAGCAAAGAGGGAACAATCTTCAGCAACAAGCCAGGTATGACTGCAGCATGTGAGGACTTATCTGAGCCACCTGTGAAGCAGCTACTGTAGGTGAGCCATAGCCATAAAAAAACATCAATGTGAAACACTCAGAAACACCAGCTCTGGCTAGATATTCATCCAGTGAAACCTTAGCCCTGCAACAGCTCTGCTACTGGAACCTGAATTAATTTGTTTTAAACTACCTTGCATCTGTTTAAATGAGCTGTAATAATAGCTCTGAAGCTTGGTGCAGACACTTCCAAAGCTAAATGTGATGCTGAGGACTACTCAAGAGACACATACCCACACCCAGAGCCCACTTAGAAAGTACTAGCAGGAAAAATGCCTCATAGCCAAGGTATTCCACTCCCCATGATGGCATAAATTCCTTCAAAGAACATTTCTGTTTATGCACAAAAAAGCCCTGAGCGTTAAAGATTTAGAAAAAAAGTATAGAAAGAACCTTTTTCTGCTCCCAAAATCTAATTCCTATGGAGTGTTCTTCTTCCTGAAATGATTCAAGAATGCACTGAGCTGAGCAACTAGATAATGCCAAATGTTGACACAAAAGTAGCCAGGAAAAGCTGCTGTCACTGGAAAACATTTTCTCACTTTATGTTTATGGACAACAACGTTACAAAATACAAAGATATTTATTTCCAAGCATCATTAGTGCAACTCTAAATCATGTAAAAAAAAAATTCATTTAAGACATGCTTATGTCTCATTATACTGAGTCTCAAGGAAGGTAATACAGTATTTACAGTAATAATACAAAACCTATTACATCACTGAATTGATTTCATGATATATCAACAAAGTAATTCACAGTCAATTTCAGTGTAATATTAATCCTTATCTATATACAGAACTGTAAGACTAATTAATAGCCCCTACTATCAATATAACACACAACCACTACCAGCTTTTAGACAAGTCCAAGAACCAGCATCAACCCCAGAGAGAAGATGCTCGCCTGTCCTTCAGGCCATGAGAAGTGCACCACTGCACTAACCGCAAAGATAAGGGGAGCGGAAATCAGGGTATTGACATGAGGCGCTTGGATCAGCTCCACAGATGCCTGCACAAAGCCGTTGCTGCAGCTGAACAAACCACAGGCTGAGCAGATGGCTACACCACCGCCATCAGCCTCTGAGGTGAGACAAGGAAAAGGGTCTGCTTTGGTTTGTGCTCTTCATTCCTCATGATGCAGTTGTGTAAACTCCACGGAGTTCTGACACTGGTTTTAAGCACCTCACTGTAGAATGTGTTGGAAATACTTTTTTTTTTTTTCTCCAAAAGTATTAAATGCTTGTAACACATCCTTCTTGACAATTTTTTTCTCTTTTGTAATCACTTTTTTTTTAACCACTCAAGTTCACATCTCTTCCCCACCCCAAGAATGCCCATTTCCAGAAGCTACAATTTCTATTAAATTTTGCCTAGCTTGTGAAGCACATTAGCCTTCCAATAAACAATCTAGAGTTTTTATTTCAACACTACAATATGGATCTCTAGCTAAAGATGCTAGGGACCCATACACTCCCACCACATTTTCCCTTCCTAACCAAAAGCAAGGCTTGTATAAGATGACATTAGCAAAGGCTGCAAAACAAACTTTCCCAGATTCCCCAGTGGTAAGTCTTATGACAATTGCAGCTAAACCTAATGGAAAGCAACCCTGAAATAATAGTTTAAGCCTTTCAAATTCCCATCAGTGTTTGTACGGGATGTGTTATCAGAGAAGAGAAATGCATCTTCCAGTATACAGCACTGCACACTTAACTGCACTATCACAGATCCACACTCGAGGCATAACTGTTTGATCCCCATTAGTTTGAGAATGGACCTTTCTGTGTTGGATGTTTGGGTCTTATACAGCAGTATCTGTGCATACACACCACTCACCCCACTATTTTTATAAACTGATTCCATGATAAAAGTCACTTAAAATAATAAAGACAAACAACTGTCAAACCACCCCTAATACGGGCTTTCAAACAGGTTTCTATCTCATAAATCATTTTAGTGAACTAGTTTCGCACCCCCCCCAGGCAAAGTTACATGCATAACAGAGAAAATTCATTATCAACATGCAGAGATCATTTGGCAACAATATTGCTACTAGTAAAGACTTGTGGCATTATGATTTCAATGCGTTGCATACGCAGTTCAGAAGAGCTGTTTAAAACCAATGGATTAGCTCTATGTTTGCAAAATCAGCAAGACAACCAGCTCTGCTTCAGGTGCTCCCTCATCCACTTGCCCCTGAAGAAGCGCACGGTGGGCATAAGGAAGAGAGTAGAGCATTAGCAGTGGGTACCAACGTGCTGCTTCTGCCAGGAAATTTCAATAATTTTCAGAAGATCTGCTAATGAAACTAAGGGTCTAGCAAGTTCAGAGACCTCAAAAACAGGAGATGTTAATCTATCAATTGAAACCTGTTCGTGTGCCATGTTCAAAGACAGTGCTAGGAACATCATCATGATTTTCTACACTACACAGGTGTTTTCAAGTATTTATTATATTAATGCTTCATATTATTTTGTAATTATAACCTTCATTTTAACTACTGATATTTTCTTTAACTTAAGAAATTAGTTCTCTTCTTCTGTCACCAGTTTTGATGTTTCCTTCCTTTTGATTGGCTTCTGGTGTCTGTGGTTAATGCTTGAGACTGAATATTAGTCTCCCAGACAAAGAGGTAAAATCAGTGAACCATAATCTGAATGTGCCTATGTATTTGGCTGTATCTTTCACCTCTAGCACATTTGCTTGTCCTGAAGCTCAGATGGGTCACAAATAGCTGTTAATACTTTTCCTCTGACAATTCATCCAAGAGCTAATTTCTCCTTATGAGAAATTCAGCCTTCAGAATATAATCAGAAATCAAAGCGAGCACAAACTGACTGTCTCCAAAGGACCCTTTACAAGGACCACCTCCTGAATGAAACTCTTACTACTGGCAATTCTGCTATTCCTAAAGTATAGCTGCATTATGCGGACGCCTGATACCATATGATGCAATTAACGAGTTATAGTATATACTTCCCACCCCTCCAACTTCAGAAGCTTTTCCACAACTCCTATTTCCCATATAGCATTATTTCCTCCTCAAATCAAAGAATTTGAAATACTTTAAAATAGAACATGAATAAGTTGACTGAGAAGTGCTTAGTAACTGGTTACCTGAAGTTATCAACTGAAGTAAGTATTTTCACAATAATTACAGCTATAGCTAACGTGAAATGCAGAACTAGGATTCCAGTAAGAAGACTTCAGCTGAGCTTTTTCTGTATACAATAACCAAAAAAGCAGTAGTCAAGAGAGAAGATTCAGGATCAAGGACAGAAACAGGTAACCAGCAGAGCAGTCAGACCCCAAAGTGCATAAGAGGTAACCAACTGTCTTTCAGCCAGAGGCTCCGAGTCTGTAAATAGCACCACAGTGGGAATCACTTGACTTCCCTGGGCTTTGTACAAGTCAGTTAGCAGAAGCAAGGCTTATGTGGCTGATCCTGCATCTCCCATTTGATTCATCCTTACTTTTGCATGTCAGCAATAATCTCTTAGAAATATCAGCTGGAGTTTATACTCTGCAAATTCCAATGAACACAGACCAGAACCACTGGATTTCTTTGAAATTTACATTAGAAATACCTGGCTATTTTCTGGGGTATCACCTGCCCCCTGCTCCCCCAACCAGCGTCCTGACGTACTTGTCACGCACCCCACACTACTGTAAAGGTCTCAAGCAGGTGGGGCAGGGACAGTTGATGGTTGTATCACCAACACCTCAGAGGCAAGTTTAGAATACAAAATTTAAAAGCTGCATTAGCTATGGCTGGTCTGCTTATGCTGCCTGTGTGTCAGGAGCTGAATCAGTGGTAGAGTTTTTATACAGACATGGGGAAATTTTTCAACACTACCTATGTGATTTAGAAGGCTAAATCTCACTGTGTCTAGATCATTTAGACATAACAAAAAGCTACTTGTGGCCTTTTGTTGTTATTGTATTAGATGTAGCTACAAACTATCACCCTAAAATTTATTCACAAATATCACTTGTCAATAATACTTTAAGAAGAAGAAAAAAGGTGAAATTTTTACCAGTTGGACTGTTAGAGAATTTCCCGTTGCGCTGTGGCACATATGCAAAGCTTCTCAGCAGCTTGTTCCATGACAATGGATTTGCAAAGCAAGAACTGAGGGGATTATTTGATTCAGCATCCAATCAAGTGGACAATTCCTTTAGGAATCAATACTAATCAACAAGCTAAAGCCTTGTAAGAAAAATCAGACAGCATTTGAATCCTTCCTGCTGCAGCAAGCCAAGCTCCAAGGCCTTATAGACCAACACAGACACCTCAGATGCTACAATTTTGGAAAATCAATTTTACCTGGGATTTAAAACAGACCCTGTGCTTGTTTCAAAATGGCAAAATACAAAGCTCACATTTTCAACTAAATTCTGGTATGAAAAAAACCATACATACAAAAAACTTGGGTCTATTATCATCTACTTGTTACTTCACACTTCAGCTGCGCAGAAGAGACCTTAACATGAGCGCAGGGGACAGGGATTAAAATAAGAGAAACATGTTTTAGAGCAAAACACAGGCCCATCCTCACACACACACTATAACATCGTACATGTGTTAAGGCAGGGCATCAAAACTTTAGCAAGAACTTAGGAGAAAAAAAAAACAAACAACACAACCAGAAAACCAAACAAGCACAAAAAAACCCCAAACAAAACAAAAAAAACACACAACCCCCCCAAAAAAAGATTAAGGTTAGGTTTTTAACTGCCCCTTTTGTTCAGTTAAAGCCCATGTCTTATCTCCCTCCTTTAGTATCATATTAAAACAGAAACCTTCAGATCATCAAGCAGACCAGAGGGCCTTTGGCATCTGTTAAGACCAAGCATCCGAGTTGTGTTTTCACAATTCTACAAGCCCTTGCTCATCTATCTTTAAGAAGCAGAAAGTACACGAATCTGTTTTGCTCTCCATTATATGGTCACTCCAAATCCCACTGCAATTACTAAGTAATTCTTGGCATAGCTGTACAAGAATGACCAACCCCACATCCAAAGAGAATAAATTGGCAGGCAAGCCATGTTGACTAAGTGAAGGGAACACAGTGTTTCCAGGAGTGCCACACACTTCTGATAGGGCAGACACGGAATGATGCAGTGATCCAGTAGAACAGAAAGGCTTGTCTGTGTTTACCAACAGCTCGTTTGGATAGCAGGAAGAATAGTGACTTCAGGCTGTAGGAGTAGCCAGATTCAGAAGGAAGTGTACTAGGGTTTGGGATTCCCAGAAAATAACTGAAGGAAAAGGGTGAGCTGCAGCTGTGGACTCATTTTGCAGCAGTACGTCTGGCAAGAAGGGAGGAACAGTTGGGCAAATCTGAAACAAAAATATCAACTTTCACAGAAATGCACCTTCAGACCCAGCAAAGTTTGACATACTAACAAAACTGGGATTTTTGTCTTTTAAATAAAGCTTAAGAGATATTAACACATGTATTGAAGTTACTGTGAAAAATGTATGACCAGATGTTAAATCCTCCACGCTGAGGCACTGCTAATCTGCTAGCACACCCGATGCTCAGTTCTGTGCCCTATTCTCCATCCGTCAGAACACACAGAAATCATTCCTAGCAGACAGGTCATTTCTTTCACAGCCTTTTCAAGCCTGCAGACAAGCGAATATAAATGTGTATACATTTTAGATATATCCACAGTTTTAAAAGTTTAACATATTGCTATGCTTTATACCTATTTACATGCACTTTCCATATACCTTCACACTTGTTTATGCAGAATAAAAGCTCAGTATTTTAGAAACAACCAAGTTACAGTTTTTGCACTAGGCGATGATTAAAACCTGAATATTTCATAGTGGTGAATCACACTGCCAAGTCTCTAGAGACCAGAGCAATTTGAATTGGCATAAACGAATGTTTCCCAATCTTCTCCTGCTTCTGTATTGAGTTATGCTCCAGCCCTGCCAATCATTTCTCAGAAGGCAGACCCACTCTCCAGCTTTTTAGCTACATTCACCGCTCACAAGTGCTTGGAAGGCTATGGTTGCTTACACATGTGCAACTGCTTCTGTCTCACAACAACAGCTCACCTGCACTTCGGACCTTTTACCAAAACCATCCATGCACCCTCAGTGCTTTCCTGACCCAGGTCTGCATAGAGCCAAGGGAGGGAGAAGCCTCGATCGACAGAGCCCATTCTCCCGTCAGCTTTTATCTTTCCAAATCACTAAATAAAATGATTTCTAGATCAGCAAAGATGGAAAAAGAATGCAAACAAAGCAGTTTCAACCCCCTGTACCCACATTTAAACTGGCTGCCCTCTAGACCCACACTGAGAGCCTTTTCACGCCAGCAGCTCTGACGAGCAAGTCTCTGGAAGCCTTCTGATCTCAAGTGTTAACACATTCTCCTGCTGATACAAGTTTAACCTCAAGAGAAGGGAGGAAACAAGCTGTTACGCACAGATTAGAGTTGATGAGCAATAGGTAATGACTGGAGCTGTGTCAAATCGTGGTTACAATTTTTAATATATTTTTTTAAGTACATACGGGTTCACACACTGAAATTTTCTTTTGAGCTTACTGTGCAAATACCTGAACTTCAACCAAAAGTCCGCGAAAAAAGCACTTGTAGGGACTTGCCTGAATGGCATGAGAATCTCCTGGCAAACACTGGCATAGTTTTGCTTGGGGGGTTCAAACAAGTACACTTGCAGATAACTAAAATGAATAGGAAGTTAAACTGTAGACTACTAAACTCAGACAATTTTTTCTTCCAAAAACTGACATGACATCGCCAGCCTACTGTATGGTGGTGTACTAATTCTACAGCTAATGAAAACATTAAAAATTTTGTTTCTACATGAGCTAACAGAACCAAGACAAAATTTTTCTGATATCTAGCTTTGAATTTTTTAAATTGTTTTTATCTCCACGCAGGTCCTCAGCCTCTAGTTCTAGCAGAACATTTTTACTTCTACCTTAAATGACCTTATTTAGAAGAATATTAAAATTGCTGACAAGACACACTACTTTTAGCTTGCTTCCTCACTCCTATTACCATCAGTGGATTTATATTATCAGAGTGCTGTTATTTGTTTTAGCTTTGTGTTTGGCCATTTCTTAAGGACTCCTAGCACAAAATCCAAGGTTCAAAGACTCAAGGTCAGCAATCTCAAACAGTGATGAAAAGCACAGAAATGTATTGATTTAATAAGATGTAACAGGTGTCACAGCACTATTAATACAGTAATTCTGAGTGTATGCACAGCCCGGTACTTTGGCTCCATGGGTTGCCATTAAAAAAAAACAAACCCAAACAAGTCTTTTCACTCATACTGACATCATTAATGCCAGTCTGTAAAAATCACTGTATCAAGTAGAGGAGTTATTAGCAATGTAAGTTTTGTTTGTAACCAAGAAACAAGAGAAAGGGGAACTTGCAATGGAAATTACTAGAGGTAGTAACTTAGTAATAGGAAGTCAACTGCATTTTTCCTTTTTGTAAGCTCCCAGCACCTCAAATGCTAACAGTTGTCCATTAATCAATCAGTCTTGAGGCCTCAAGAAGCTATCCCTACTCCTTGTAACTTTGTGCAAATAGAGTATGCATTGGTATCTCTCTGAAGGATTCATGCCACTAAAACTGTTTTCAGTCCCCTAGGAGCAGTGGTATTGCTGCAGCCTTTTTTATTACTGATATTATTTTAAAGTCAGATACAGAACGGACTATTTCCTTGATCAAATTTTCAGAAGTTGTGTCAAGGTTTAGGTTCAATCCACCAGACCTACAACAGACGCTCTCTGTTAACCTCTCTTCCCCGGCCCAGTTGGCCCCCACTCCCCTCCCAAACGGGAAGGAGAGAGAGGCTCCTGGATTAGAAAACGAAAACAGCTTTAATGAAGATAATAATAAATAAAAAAATATTAATACAATTGGATATATACTGGAAGGGACCTCTAGAGGTCATCTTGTCCAACCTCCCTACACAAGTAGGGACATCTCTACTAATACACACAAAACCAGTATTGAATCCAACCTCCCCCTGATGGCAATTACATCACCGTCACCACTGAGGCTGTGGAGCAGGCACCAGGAAAGTCCCAGACTGGGCTCAGCAGGTGACAGAAACCGAGCTCAGGAACACACAAATCAGGATCAAAGGCAGGGCCGAAGGGAAGGGTCCTGAAGGCAGACAGGAAGGGCAGAGACCCTCGTGATGCCTCAGCTTTATACTGAATATGACGTATGAGGGATGGAATACCTCATTGGTCAGTTGAGGGTCACCTGTCCTGGCCGCTCCTCCCCACAGGTGTGGCCTCTAACTTTCTGCACCCCCTGATGTGGTACATGAGAGTTAGCAGTGACCTTGGCCTGCATACCAATCCTTGGTAGTAACGCTAAACATTGAGCATTATGCTAAACATTGAGCATTATCACTGCTAGAAGCAGACACTGTCTGCAAAAACATACTGTTAGCTTCAGAAAGTGCAATTATTTAGCAGAGACCCAGATGAAAAGCAAAATCACTGAACAGAATTGGTTTGGTTCTAACTCAAACCAGGACAAGCTGAAACTTCAGCAACACCCTGGGAGAAACTCCAAAACACCTAAATAAATAAAAAACCCACACAACTTGTATCCAGCAGACCTCTGTTGTCCGTTTCCCAATAGCCTGTATCTATCCAACAAATTACAATCAATTAAATATTGTCCAAGGAAAGTTTGTTTACAGCAATGCTGCAGGGGGAAAAAAAAAAAAAAAAAAGAGCTAACAGTTATTACTCTAAATGTATTAAAATAAGTAGTCCATCTAAACACCACTGGAAATTAGCTTGGGTTTCTCCAAAGGATTTCAGTTTTATTATTATATGCAATTATAGTAATCAAGAGTTCCTAACCAGGTTCTGCCAACATTATGTTGGTTGAAATAGGGAAGATGTAAGGAACTGTATTCTTTCTTACAACTCCTAGGTCCTTCCTTCCCATTTCATGCTCAAAGTACAGAAGTCAATTTTGCAGTAACACTTTTAAAAATAAATTTAAAAAAATGTATCAGTAGATCAACTGTTTATGCTGAGCCTCACATATGCCAAAGAAAAAACAAGTTCACAACTCTTATCAGCATCTCTCTGCAAGAATACTAAAGCCAAAGCACAGCTTCTATATGGAAGCTAGAATTCATAGCCATACATTCAGAAAAGTGAGCCAAGTAATCTTTGCTCACCAGCCAGAAGGTAACTGGACTAGCAAGCCTGAAAAACTACTTTCAGAATTTGTAATTTTGAAAACGCGAGCCTAGTAATAAATAAGTACTTGGCATCTTTATCATGCTTTCCCAATTCTAAAATCTCCTCACCTACAGCATTTGGCTTTTAAATGTTAAAGACTTTACATTCCTAAGAAAAACTTTAATTAAAAATACAGTTTAACAACTGATGATGCAAACAAGCTTTTTTTTCCTTGCAAGGAAACTGTTCATGTCGTTGAATACACAGGCAAATTAACACATCAGATCACAGACAAAATCCCTGCTGTACTGGAGTAAATCATATTTTTGGCATTGACTTCACTAGAATCCAGACTGCAAGTGTTGGCTGCATCAGATCGATAGTTTTCAAGAGCCTCAATGTTTTTTTTTTTTTCCCTGTACCATTCTTTTAAAGCTCAACTAAGATGCCCTGACATTAATGACTTTAAGAGAAAACACAAACTGTTAATTCTAACACAGTGAAAATTTTAATCTAGTGATCAAATTATAAAATACTTTCTGAAAAAGTCTCATCATGGCATTACATGTGAATTACTATTGATGAAAGCAGTTCACATCATAATTTTATGATCTTAATTCACAGTATTCCCAACTTATCAAGTGACTGCATCTTTCCTGAAGGGATTTCAATGACAGAGAAACACAGGAAAGAAGCAGAGACCTAATGACCACAACTTGCAATAGCCACCCCAGAAGTCAGTGGCAGAACCAAGCACATACCTTATTGTTCTGCCTACACCGCTGCCCTTCATACTGCACTCGTCTGTGCAATATTAATGGCATAATACATATTAATGGCTCTGTCAGAATCCAGTGCTACATTTTATACTCTCCCAGACAGAATGTAATAATCTCTTGTATGTAAATAGTGCATTTTGATGCACATAACCCACAATTTGGGTAACCTCCACTGTTTTTCAGACTTTCCTGAAAGCAGATTGTCAGATAACCACAACTGAATCAGGGCTAGGGAGATGGGCAGCAAACAGCAGCAACGCTTCTTGCGGAAGCAAGAAGGATACTCCAGGGTACAGCTCCTTTTGTATTACTTGCATGTTCCCCGCACTCTGTTTAATAAGAACATTTGTCCCTAGCCTACAATCAAGAAAACACTGTAATATATTAAAGAACATACTTTTCAAAAGGCTTTTTAAGTCCTCCAAGCAACTTCTACAAATGTTATGTTACAGCACTTCAGCACCAGTAAACATGCTGTGGGTCTCAGAGAAAAGCTAGCTTATTTAAACAGAAGGACTATATGTGATTTCACATGATTCTGGATGAAGAATCCAGAAAAATGTTCTGCCACAATGCTATTCCCTGAAATTAAGGGACAGCTGCAGAATTAAGCATTCACTGGAATGTTTTGCTGCATGGAACAATAGCTGGAAAGTTAAATATATTTAAAAAAAACCCCAAAACAACAACAACACCCCACACCATCATTTTTTTCCCTACAAAAAGTATTTGTAAGTAGACCACCAGACTCCAATACTTCACTTTCTGCCAGAGAGCTTTTGCAATACGTTTCTCTTCTAAAAAATTGTCTCTGAAGGTTAAAACAAGTTTGACAATAATACTCAGATAGCATTTATCTGCACAACAAACTCAGTTACAAACCATCAATATTTATTAGATATAAATCTCAAGCCCTCTTGAACGTTATAACAAGTTATATAAGTTTATCTTGCTCAAGACACTCATCAACTTTTTCTAACTTTAACATCATTAAAACAGCATTCACCAAGTACCCCTTGTCATAGTCAGCAGCTGTTTGCACTTAGCTTTCCGCACCTTAGTCTTGTATTTGGCTAAAATAACAAAATTAATATTTTAGCTTCCTTTCTCTTCTCACACTTAAGCTCCAAGGCAAAAGTGTGTCAAGTTAAAAAATGTAAACAGTAATTTATTACTAACATGTAGCACTTGCACAGATCAGAGCAAAACAAAGCATTTGCAGTGTTAAACACACTGGAGGTTTTTTAAAAAATTCAACAAATTTGGAAAGAGCTTTCCATTACAACTTAAACATTTGGATCTTCCAAAAAAGAGCTGCACAAATATTTTTAGAAAAACTATAGCAAGGAGTACCTTTAGAAAGAAATAATATGTTTTTATAGTGCTCTTTAAAACTTCAGTACTGAATTATACAGTGATATGATATTTTCACCACTAATTAAGTCACTACATGAACAAAGTAGAGCTGCAGACCAAGGTCCCTGACTTCCCTTAAGTACAAAATGAGACAGCATGATATACTCACAAATTTCTGCTCCGCTCCTAAAATTCTTCTGCTACCAAAGATACTCCTATATCAACCTCCTGTTAGGAGGCTGCAATAAAAGCAAGCCAGGAGAACACCTGAGGGACTTCAGAGTTTAATTCAGCAGCTGATGATATTTAAGCATATGGTCAATATAAGCTCTTTTCTGAATAAGGACGAAATTAACACGTGCTTGACTGAACTTGAGCTCAAACGGACTTAAAATTTGACTCAAAACTGGCTGAATTAATAGCCGCACAAAACAGACTTGAATGCACTCCAGCTCTTTCTACATACTGAGTTTTTAGGGCAAGCAAAACACTCAGTCCTGTCTTTTTACAGGTCACCATCAACATTCACCAATTGTCTCTATTGATTTAATGTAAGAACGCTATTTAAGAGAAGCACACACTCCCAGACGATCTGATATTGAGGATTTATCTCCAAGCACACAACTCAAAGGCAACAATACTCACTTCATTCTTCCCACCCAACACAAAGGCTGCAATCTGTGAGAAGTTTCTTCCACAGGAAACAAATCCAATCAACCAAGTAAATTATTCTAAGCAGTTTTAAGAGAAGTTAGGTAAGCTTTACTGGTTTAATAATCACAGTAAACCTCATTAAAGAAGTAAATTCTAAACTTTTGCTCAATATATCTTCTGATGCCTGTAACTGAAAAACCCTTAACGCACTCCTCAAAGACTTCTGGAAATACCATACAGACATATACACATATGCTTTTTTAAAAACATAGTGTATGAGTGTGTGCAGTGGCTGGGGGGCAACAACATCACTGTCCAGTGCCAGCACGCTCAGTGACACAATTTAGACACCCAAGTATTACCTTCTACTTATCAAGAATGATCATTTAGCAGTGTTTCTCATTCCTGAAACACCTAGAAAAAACTAAAGCTAAGTTTAATTATGGACATTGAGAAGAGAAACAAGACAAAGACAACGTCTTATTCCAGCCATTCTCCTTCTTGGAGAAATCTGAAGTTTTAAAAGTTCCATCTCTTTGCTTGTTATTACTTTGTATTTCCATCTCAAAAAGATATGAAAATCAGTTGTAATTCAAGGCTAATTCAGTCTCTAATTAGTTTGGAATCTTAATAGCCCTGATCCTATGTCTTAAATCTAATTTTTATCATGTCTGATACTTCATGGATGTGTCATGTTCTTGCTAATCTGGATCAGCACTTTTGGCAAAATTATTATGAGTAGAGTAGTATGAAAGCAAGAAATTTCAAGTATCAGATCAGCTTGTGACAATGCACCAGAGAACAAACAGAATGAAATAAAGCAGCTGAGTTTATTCAAGGGGCAGAAGCCTTCTTCCCAAAAGAGAATTTGGGAAGATAACCTCCAGTCCTTTCATAATTCTGCATATAGGTTGGCTTTTGACCTTAGAAAGGGAGAAAAATATGTAACAATTCAAAACTGTTCACTATCACAGCTTTTCTTAGATGCTGCAGTTGAGAACTACACAAAGTAAAACAGAATAGAGATTACTTTTACTCTAATACCTGGTTTCTAATCAACTGCAGTTTATAGAATAGTGTAAGATTTTAAAAGGTAACAATAAATGTTCTATCAAAGCAAGTTTGGTGTTCTTGACATGAGTGGTCCGTTTTATTGTGGCTGTCTCACTGGTAGAGAACGCATTCAACCCACTGAGATGCAAAATTTTGTATTCACATTATACACATAAAAAGCATCTTCAAATCTACTCCAGTCTGAGCAATTTGACTTGGACACATTTTAAGATGTAAGGATGTTGCCAACTGATTGGTATTATCTCAGTGTAGCAGTGGGTCAGTGCAGTGGCAACCCACTTTGCTTCTGAAGAAGTTTTTTTCCAGTTTGTGACTGGTGGAAGACAGCTGAACAGTCACATGTTCATCAGTCCCATTAAAAACCACCACAAGGCTTGGCACTACATGCAATATTTCCAAAAAGGACGCCAGACATCTATTAATATGGATAGAAGTAACCAGATGAAGGAACACAAGTCAAAGCAGTAGAAATAAATTATCTGCATCACCACTCATTAGACCTACCTCAAAGGGATCATGTTCATCCCATCCTTCATATCACACTGAGAAAATGAAACCTGGCATAACTTCGGGTGGTCTAGGTCAACACCTCTGCAACAGACTGCATAAAATGACTTTCTGTTTATTTTCTAACCAAAGCATTCATTTAAAAATAATGGTTCCACAAAATCCTATGAAAGGAAAGCAAGAGGACAAGCACATATATTCCATCTAAGGTGAATTTGTTATTATAAGCTGGACTTCATGCTTGCTTTCATGTAACACTCAGCCAACTGTATGGTTTTATAAGGTGCCGGAGGAATCTATTTCCTGTTATCTGAAACACATCACTTCTAGAGCACATGAACGACAGTTTGTGTCGAGTTTCTACAATAAACTAAGAGGGCTGTCACGTTTGACGGCATATTAGTTTGTCACTTGTAACAGGCAAAGCTGTGTGAGTAGATTAGACAATGCTACATAATTTAATAATTTTATCATCTATTCTACTTGACATTACCAGTTATTCCTCATGATTTCATCTGCCTGTGAGACTATGCGCCAGCTGCAGAGACTTTTTACTAAAATGAACATTGTCTAGCCATACACAAACACCACTGTTTTAACCCGTGAAAGGTAAGCTTGGCTTCTGATGCCAAAAAAAACCCTTCAAATTTAATTCCTGGAAACTCACATGTACAAGTTCAGAACCGTTCTTCTAAAGGGCTAATGTGGAATGAGATCTATTTAGGCAATTCTACTCACATTAAAATAAATAATGTGTACTTACAGCCCTTTACAGAAATTCACAGAAGCAAAGACTTAAATGCTGACTCTCTGCAGTGGATGAAGTGTAGAGAGAAATTGAAAGTTTAGAGAGAAAGAGAAAAAAAAAAATTAAAGTCATACCATACCAAAAACCCTCTGATAGCATAATTTTCAGAAATATGTAGATGGTATCAGAAGTACTAAATGTATGTATACACACACATCTATATATGTGTCCACTCATCCTGATTTATGTAAACAGATAGTTATCAATGAGTAGAACAAGGGGAAGCACCTACATTTAAACCAGTAATGGTGTCTAAAAACCAGGTAGCAAATTGGCCACATGTATGTACTTGGAAGAAAAGTTTGGACTTGCATTGTAGTTTTTTTTTCTAAACACAGCTTCCAGTTCTAGGGCTCCAAGGAAAGTAGGAACAGAGGAGAGCTGAACAGATAGGTTTAGGACTACAGGAGGAGTTAAAGACACACTGAGTATAAACTAGCTACAACTGGAATTAAAATCCCCCCCAGGAAATAGTTTCCACCAGTCTTTACTCAGCACATTACTCATTTCAAACTGCAAAAGGGATAAAAATTGTAAATCTTTTGCTCTAATTCTTGTGCACTTGACCTATAATTTAGGAAACAAACACCTTTAGTAGTTAAATATCACTGGTTTCATAAAATAGCTGGAGGAAAAAAAAAAAAGAAAATCTTGTGGATAGGGTGGGGGCACTTTTTTGTCTATGGACCACAATCCTTTATTTTACACTGTTGTGTGGGATGCTCGGCAATGATGTGCACTGCAAATTCCTAGGATGGATTAATTACAAGATAACTTGAGGCATTCAACCAATGGTTTAAAGACGCAGCAACTCCTGTCAGTGCCCAGAACCAAATCCTCTGTTTGCTTGCCCAAAACTGCTGGTGTACCTGAACAGTCTTCAGTATTTGCAACCTGCAGGAATCCACTAAGCTGCATGGGGCATCAGTTGATCAATAGGAACATTACCTTGCCCTCTCTGTAGGTGTTCAGAACAAAAAACTGCTTTTGTACAGATGCAAGCAATCCCAATGGGGCAAAATGGGCCAAAGACTCAAAATTCTGCCAGTTGACCACAGCTCAAAGAATCATAGTAGCGTAAATGGCAGCAAATTCAGGAATGTGGATAAGGCATTAGCCACTTCTGAACTACTGAGAAAGAGCTGGGTTACACTGGAAAAAAAATCCTTTTTAAGTCTGATATCTGCCCACAGAGAATCAGCCTATCAATTTTTTAAAGGGCATTTCTTTTAACTAAACTCCTGCAATATATTTTATGCAGGATTACATTACTAATAATTTCCATGGGATTTCAGGCATGAGAAGTACCAGCTACATCATCCCTGGAAAAATGGACAAAGGAAACATCGTTACTCTTTAGAGATTTATGTATAAATTATCTGCATGCTCACTTTTTTCACATCAAAAATCCCAACAAAAATATTCCCCCCTAAAGTTTGCCAAGATCAGAAATTAACAATTACTCTGCAGAAGAGGGCATGCCCTTCCCCACAACAGCACAGCTCCAAGTGCACACACTTGTCCCACACTGCTTGCAAGGAGTTACAATTGGGAAACTATTCCAGCCAACTTTGGCCCACGGCCACCCAAAGCTATTGCTAATGCAATGCAAAGTCACAAACTTATGCCTATAATGGGCTTGCTTTGTGTTTCTGGAGACCTCATTTTGTTTTAAGAGCTGAAGAGTGAAAAACTTACCCCCCAACTTAGTGAATGTGCAAATCAGTGTAGCCCATCACAAAAGCTTGTGTTCCTAACAACACAGAAGTAGACAGTGTTCCAATTCAAACGTCCTTATCAGTATTTACTCTTAGCAAACTACTTTGTTTATTTTTCCTTTATGCTGCAGATATTTGTGTCACTTTCCAGCTGTTTATGCAATTCTGACCTAAATCAACAGTTGACAGGGATTTGCAACATACCCGTTTGATTAAGTATCTGCTCTATGTCTAGGAAGTCTTTCAAACGAGTTAATATCAAGATATGGAGAAATCCTGATTTACCAAGCAGTTTAAAATGCAAACATGAAAAAATAGAGTCAGAAGGACTGAAAAAGCCACTCAACTGGTTCTCCTGATGCCTTCCCAGTACAGGTTGTTAATTAGGATACTAAACAACTGCCTCACTGTTGTATTCGTGCAAGTTCCTTGACGGCTAGCTCTGCTTCAAGTTTCCATCAGAAGTATCATGATGGCTAGTAAATGCCTAACTATGTAATAGCCAATCACCACACTACATTTCTGATGTGATGTCACTGTATACAGAAAAATGTATTTGAAAGTGAAGCTGGCTCTTCTTTTAACCTCTATCTTTATTACTGAACACTAAAAAGGTGCAGCTATCATTCCAGCCACCGCTGAAAACTGCAAGGAAGACCACATATGTAGTGAGCATAAGAGACAGAAGTGACAGAAATTGATAAAAACTTCATCACATGGCTGACACCCCATACATCAAAGCCCTAAATCTCATTCTCTGCTTGCCTCCAATTTCCATCAAAGCCTGCCAGCTGCACATTTATTGAGAAGTTTGTGATCTGACAGCCACTGTATTACCAACATTAATGATGCATCAGTCTCTAGAATTACTGGGGAAACAGTCCAATTGATTTTATTATTATACAGAGTTCCTCACATTTCATTTCAGGCAGCTTCCTACCACAAATTTTAGCAATAACTAAAAATGCTACACAGCTGATGCACAAAATCGGGCAAAATATGGTTACCACAGCTTCATGCCACTCCATTCTCCCTCCAGGAGAGCTCCAAATCACTCAGACACCACTGTGTAACCCATGAGTTATTGGTCCAGAACTCAAAGGCCTTACACATTATGGTGCGATAAACAATGCACCACTCATATTCACTAATTTGGCCAAGAAAACTACAGACATATTATGTATTCAGCTCCCAAAAAAAGGCAGTTTCCCCAAAGTCTTATAAAACTCTGCTATTGACACTAGATAAAAGTCACCCAAGGGGGCATGGGGAGAAGATAACTTAAAAATATATTGCCTTACAGGCTGAAATGGTTTCCACAGGTACCATAAAGAAAGAGTACACGTTTTCTTTGCAGCAAATAGCCCACTTCAGTCAGTCCTTTTCATCCCAGATGGCTTTCTTCACTTAAACTATTATCACAGCTACCAAAAAGATGCAATAATGCAATACAACAAATCAAGCTTGTAGGGACTCTTCTGAATAATAACTAAGTATTTTAAATACCTTCATAAGCTGAAATTTCCAGTATCTGCTAAGAAAGGTTTGCCATGAAGTATCCAGCATCTGTTCCCAGAAGTCTCTGCAGTTACCAGGTCTTTTTTTTCTTTTAGCGAGCCTGGCAATGACACCCAACAGAGAACTATTCCTATCGTTTTTTAGGTTTGAAAAACAAATAAATGCTGTCATAGTTTTAAGAAAAGTCATTTTAAGGGACCACATATCCTTCCAAAAAAGACAGTTTTCCTTGTCTAGTTTTAATCTCTTCAACTTTCCCAAAGGTCATAAACAAAGTATATTCAAGCACTTGTATTAATAGTGGTTTACTCATTTATTTTGATAGACAAGGTCTGCAGCATAGTGACAAGAGGGATATACCAGATGGAACAAACAAGAACTGCTGCAGAAGTAGAATGAGATCCCCTTCCATTTACATTTTCTTTTTTTTTTTTACTTGACAACAGCAATATAGTGATTCTGAGTTTTGTAAGAAATGAATTTGAGTTATTAGAAGAGATAGATTTTCAAACCGATCAATATGAATGCTTTAAAGCACTGTATCTGCTTCTATAGAAACTGCTTCCTATTTCCATAGCAAGATCTCGAATTACAAGCACCACATAAAAAAAAGCTAATCGCTAGTGAATGCACCCAGAGTAGCAAGCTGCTTCCAGATGTGCAACGCAGCCCAGACCTTACACAAATAAGTGGTAGGCTGCTCCATTTTTCTTTCTTGTTTTCTTGCAGACAACTATTTCAGAGGCATGCATCATATTCACCTTTGCAGAACATATAAGAAGTTAGCTTAGCCTGCATCCTACTCCCAGGCTCTGCTCCCCAAGCAAACAGCGAACATATCTGGACAGAAGAATTACCTGTATTAATTACCGTACCAGCTAAAATGGATCCCAGTCTTAACTGTGCTCTGATTCACAAGTTTAGATGTAGCGCCCTGCTCCAGACTGCCCACCTGACGCGCACCAGAGGGACAGCTCGGCTGCTATTAATCCGTTGCAGATCACAGCTCACAAATGCGAAGGGCAAACAAAATGGGTCCTAGTTCACTTCAGTACAGCAAACAGTTCAGCAGCTCCCGAACAGGAGCAGAAATGTCGGAGGAAGGGGCAGAGCAGATCAGCTCTTCTGAGCAGGAAATCGAACAGACAAGCCCAAAGTGAGAGGTTTAGTGTCAGTTGGGGTTTTTTTGTTGTTGTGTTTTCTTGTTTTTAAACTCTATCTGGTTATCTACTTAAACATGTATAAAACTTTAACCCAGAGGTATCTGGCATTAAATGTAACAAGTACTTTATTAGCATTCCCTTTTGGAGGATCCAAAACAACAGCCAAACCAGGCAGGAAAACACAATAGGTTGGAGGAAGCAGAACTTTCCAATTATCTTCCTGGTGGCAATGAGCATAAATGTAAATATCCACAGATAGTCATAACCCAAACTTTTTTACTTTACCAGCACAGCTTACATTTACAGCACACATGAAAAAAACCCAAGATATCACAACCATTATTTTGCAATACGTGTAACAGACTGAATGCAGGCAACTCTAATAGGGAATTCATTAACTTGGAATGAACTGTTCCTATAATTAGTTACCAGAAAATATTCAACATGCATTTACAAGTTTATTCTTGAATCACCGAGTACAACTCTAGGCACTAACGCAGAGTATCTTGGGGGAGGGGGAAGGGAACAAAAAGCCAAAGTATGTGAACTGCCATCAGTTACTGCATTATTCCCTAGATCAAGAACCAAGAGACACTTCCACTGTTTATTTGCGCATACAGCTGGTCCCATTTGTTAAAAAGCTGTTTTCCAACATGCAAATTGTCTACTTCTGTAAGCTGAACACTAGCATGAGCAAGCTGATAAAATCATGTTAAACTGAGACTTTTATCTCTCTTATACAGCTGGTGTAGATGCAGGCAGTCATATAGCTATTAATGTTTCAGATTATTAAAAAAGCTGCTTAAGTGGAAAGTACTTAATATTCATGAAGTCGCTTCAGCATCTGATTAGGTTCTTCCCCTTCCTCTGCCTCCTGCTTCATTTATTACATTTTTACCTGGGCCAAAAATGCAACTATGAAACCACCTTTGTTCTCATTTAGCAGAAACTAAACATTGTTAAACAGAAAGGGATTTCTATCCTTTTGGAAGCTGGAAAGAAACATTTATTCAGCAACGAAACATAACAGCTTTTAACTTAAACCAACAAATGCTTTTACTGTACATTGACTTATGGTAAAAACAAGTCACACTAACGTAATCTGGTCCAATAAGCCATTATTACATATTATTATATTAATAATTAGGCTCCTGGGAATGGGCAGGAAGTACATACTCATGGAAGATGGGCCCTAGGAGACTGCATTGACCAACGGCAGCCCTAGACCCTGCGTCCTCAAAGCCAGGGTTCATGACTACTGCATGCAGATTACGTGATGCCAAATAAATCATACCTTATGCCAAATAAATCCCAAGGGGTAAATGACGACAGGAAAAACCCAGGCCTAACAATGAAGGCCATGATTTGACCAGGATGTAACAGCACCATGAGTTTGATTATCATAGTTCATGCAGCTTTCTGAGAGCTTAATAAGTGCATAGACATCCCTACAGTATTAACTTTGTTTCCTAAAAAAAATAATAAACAAAATAATAGAAGCCTTGTTCCATCGAAACTGCTCCTTAAAGCACACCTCTAGCAGGCTCCAGGATGAAAACAGACTCATCTGTGAGGATCACAAACCAGAGCTGTGTCCCCTGTTGCGTACCCCTCTGAAGGTCCTCAAGGCCATTCCCCTGCTGCAGCTTAAAGGTTTCTGCTCTGCCACTTCACGAGATCATCTGCCCAGTTCACCAAGGCTGGCCATGCTCAAGGCCAAGGCCTTGGCCAGGACAGTGCCAAAACCCTGCTGCCAGCAGGCAGGTGAGCGCAGCTCAGCAGCAGAGCCTCCTGCTCAGTTTTGTCGTTCACAAGCCTAATTTTGACCACCACATATAGCATCTCATCCTTCCACACAACTTTTTACATTACCTCCACTGCTCTCATTCTGAAGGAGCCTCATGCCCTTGCTGCATGGCTCACACAGATATGGGGTGCCCTGGGGCACCAGCGCCATGCCATAGTTCCTGCCATCCCCAAGAGACAGATCATCTTCATCATTCCTCCATGGAAAAATAAGCAAACTTTAAGCTCTTTTAGAAAAAGAGGTCTCAATTTTAAGAGTTAACAAAAGCATTACAAGAAAAACAAACAAACAAACAAACAAAAAGGATGTGAAATAGCTTTAAGTTCATATCTTCGGTGGTAATAAATAAGGCCTAAGCATGGTGCAAGTTAACCATAATCCTGGGACTCTATCCAAGTCTCCCATGACAATAGGAAAACATTAGAACTATAACATCCAAAATATTATTTAACTTTTAAAGTCATAGCAAAGTTCAAAGTCTCCTTTGTGGAACAGCACTTTTGAAAATGTCGGTTGCCTCCCAGAGACCATTTCCTCCTAATCAGGACCAGCGTTATTTAAATAGCGAGGAATACCAGCAAGAATAGGAATTGCTTGGCTGAGCCAAGGAGAGGGAAAGTCCTTAAAATGACTGCAGAATTCTTAAATGCTGGTAAAAAGCCTAATCCTATGTAATGATTTACAAAATGACAAGGAAAATAGATTTAGTGTGACAGTTTGAAAGGAGACCAACAGAAATAAATTTACTGCTCACATGGTCACAATCTCCCCGCTGCTGCCCCCTCATCAGCCAGCAGCGTCTACACAACAGCAGCCCTCCGCCAACCTGCCCGATGGTCTTCCAACTACCCGGGCCTTTCCCACAGCCAAAACTGAGCAAGAAACTACCAGGCAACTTAAAAAAACAAACTACTTGCTCTAAAGTCAGAAATACTTTCCAAGCCACCTGTTTATTGATTACCAGCGCAGCAATTCAGTCATAAGACCTCTTTGTATGGTAATCCTGCAACACATAAAAAAGGACAACTCATTAACCCTCTCTCCCTCCATGAAAAAAAAAAAAAAAGGCAAGACAGAAAACTTATACGCATGAGTTTTGAGCTTCGATTTTATTCATTAAGTTCCCAACTGCAGCACCGCAGCTGCAGTACGCAGAGGCAGAGCACAGTGCCAAGTGTTTGCAGACCAAGCATGCTAAACATTTCTCTAGCCAGTAAGCGTGATGTGGGTCAGAAAGGCCTGGTACTACTTATTTATGGCTTTTTTGATATATAGAAGATGCACAGCCACGTTTAACCATTTCTTTGCTGAGGGGCAGCTGAGGCACTGGCAGGGCTGCTGGCCTGTGTTCCCACCACACACCAGGCACCTCTTTGCTGTGCAGTGGTCTGGTCTGCACACTGCAGTTACGTGGGTGCTGAGAGGCGAGCTTTCCTCTGCTGAAGAGAAGCCATTCAGCTTCCAGCTGCGCAGCAAAAAAGCACCCAAGCATGCTGGCGAGGGACCAGCTGCTCTTCCCTGCCTCCACAGTACCAGGCAGCTGCATTGACAATGCCACCTTCATGTAGACCCACCCGAAATCAGCCCACGCCATGCCGTCCAGCCCCTTCCCCCCAACTCCTCCCCCCCCCCGGCTTCTGCGTCATGTCAATTGAGGAGGGAACCCCCCCTGAAATGTAGGTACCCTCCTTCTGGATGCAAGGACCCTTTATACCAGTTCACTCGCTGCCTAATCACAGTCAGTGTCGAACATCTCCTTCCATAACGTGAAAGTACTGAATAAACATGACAAATGCCCTCTCCCCACCAGAGCCATGCCAAAGACTCTAAGCAGGTCATTAACTGCCAAGGTCATCTTGTTTGCGAAAAAGAAAGGAAAACATTACCATTAAGGCTGTAATATGGTAAAACAGCAATGACAGAAACAAGGAAACATAAGCTTAATGTTTCCTTTAACCCTTGCTTAAAAACAAATTTGACCACATGACTTTGCAAATTACCATTCATTGAGAAGGTTTTGGGTAGATTCAGCCCAATTTCACACTGAAAACACCCATGTACCCCCCCAATTTTTTTCCAAATCTGTTATTTAACCTTGCCTCTAACCAGAAAGCAATTAATTAATCTGGTGTTCCAAAATTTGTCAACAGGAGAACCACCCACCCCCCTCCTGCCATCAGCTTTTAGGGCACACTACTGCATCTCTAAATGGCCATGTGGGACCCACCTGGGTGCAGCAGCAACACGGCTGCCTATCCCCCGAAGACTCCACAGCCCCCTTTTTCCTGCGAGAGTATGTAAATTTTTGTCCATCTGAATCTTAACTACTGTTTGTCCGCAGACTTGTAAAATACACTAAGAAATGCCTAATGAGACACTGATGTGGCATCCAAATGTTCTCCCCCATCCGTTTCCCCAGCGGGCCATTGCCTGAACAGCACACGCATGATGGCTGTAATCTGTTTGCCAGCTCTCCAAGGAAGGAAGGAAGGAAGGAAAGTGGGCGGGTGGGTGAGAGCTGGAGACAGAGCAACACTAGCACATGGCTGGCTTGCACATGTTTTCAGTCGCTCACTACTAAGAGAATATATACCTACACACACAGAGACCACTCTGAAAGGCAGAGAGCTCTCAAGACAAAGACTGATATATGCTGAGCTTTTGAGACCCTACAAAAATGCAAGCCTTCTGAATCCCAGGTAGCCCAACACCTGTACTTCCAGGGATCTCATAAATTATTTATCTTACAGTAGCACTATGAAACTAGCTTCTGCACAAAAACTGCGGAAGTCCACGCAAGAGATGGGAGATTGCATAATTAACCCCATTTTATTACTGGGACGCGCAGGCACTCAGAGCCTAAGCAATCTGTTCAAAGTTACTTGAGAAGTCTGGAGGTGAAGAATTAGCTGAATCAGACAACCGCAGCCCTGAGTTCAGTGACCCAAAGCCAAGCCTCCTGCCCTCTAACTGAACACTTAACTCTTGCTGGAGAGAGCTCGAACACAGACAAAAGGCTGTGGTGGCTGGTCAGCCAGCTGTTACCCTGCCTGCTGCTGCCGTGAGGAGTTACCCCGGTCGCTGGCTTCGCATTCTCTGAATGCATCTTGTTGTGGCAAAGGGCCTTGCAGTATTTTTGAAAGCACTTTAAGTATTTTAAAAACCTGAAACAGATTCCAGACTGCAAATATTTACACACATTCTTAACTTCATGTGCACTGAGTTCAACTAAGTTTAAAAAACCATTTTTTATGCCTAACCTTAACTATGTACATAAATATTTACAGGATTATGACTTTGATTTTCCTCCCTTGTGCTCAGTACATCACCTGGTTCTTGAGTGGCTAGGGTCAACGAAGCAAGCTGCTTTCTCAGTTTCATGCATTATCCCCATCCTGTGTTGCCTGGCTTGCAAACAGAGGAGGAGCTATGTGGAAATCCAAAACCCAAAACCCCAAGCTGCTTTTAAGTGGTTAGCGTTCTGCAAAAATATTGTCAAAGAACTAGACTGAAACTTGATTAACTGTGCATATTTTGAAATCTCACACAGATTAATTTGAGCAGGGTACAAAGTGGATGCTGTAAACCCATTTTACTCTCTTCCTACAAAAACTTATTGAGGAGTTACATAGGATTTAGCACTGAGGCAGCTCACGTGCCTTCGTGGTGATTTCCCTGGTGTGTACATGGATAAACCCTTGACCTCTACAAGCAGGGAGGTTTACATGAGTTTCAGGATTACAAAATAAAATAAAGCAAGAAAAAAAAACACCACCCCAAAAACAACATACAACTTTTTAATAGTCTAAATTTTATTCACAATGATTCAAACTTGGAAAGATACAAAAGAAGTTTTGTAAGCCTGAGCACCAGCATTCCTTTCCCAGATGCCCAGAGCAGGACACAGCACTTCGCTCTCAGGAAGCAGGGCTGAGCCTGCTCTTCACCTTTGCTCTTCACCAAAAAAAAAAAAAAAAAAAAAAAATTCCTGTATGCAGCTCATGTTTCCAGTGCTGAAACAAGGCTCAATCAGTCTAAACATCATACTTTCTGGCCTCTTCCCTTTTCAGCATCAGTCATAAGAAACAGTTAAAAATAGTAAGTTAATGAAGTTAATATGAATGTTACTTTTAAAGGTTTATGTGTTTGCTAGCACTTGTGCTTAGCTACTTTAACTATTTCCTCCCATAGACCAGTTCATCTACCAGTTTCCTCTATTTGTGTAGAGCCTTTGAGAGCGAAATAGGACAGAAAAAAAAAAGCTTTAAAGTGTATGCATTCTGACTAAAAAACCCACAAAGCCTAGCAGAATAATTCAGCAACAGTCAAACTCTCCCAAACAATTTTCTCTTTAAAATAAAATTCAATATGTATTTTGTTCTTCAATATAAAAGGTTTTCTATAACTTTAGTATTTTGTAGCATACTGAAGCCTAACCATTCATTTCTGAGATCTGTCCAGTTCTTGCAGCTACTGGAATACGGAATCCAGTCAAATTCTAGGCCAAATTTCCCCGATGACATTAATGGATGTAAACCATCTCTTTTGCCTTGGATAAGGCTAGAGAAGGAAAATCAAGTGTCTGTATACAAGTGAATTTCAATAATATGCTATGAGAGTTTAATATATTAATGAAAAGGATTTTAAACAATATGATTTCAATAAATTCAATCAGTGCTGCTCAACAGATACAGTTACAAAATATCACATGAATATTAATAGCAGAGGCTTATGCTATGTTACTCTTAATATCCTGACAGAAATATTTCAATATGGTGAATTGTTTGGAATATAATTTAAAGTACCAATTGCAAAAGGAAAAAGCAGAACCTCTGCAAAAATTAATCTGCAGCCTTGATTTTTAGAAATGGTCTGTAAGATCAAAAAACTTCAAAGAATTTGGAGATGCTTGGATGCCTCACTTCATGTTATTTGAAAATGTCAAATTTTCAGAAATTGCATGCATTGCCCTTAATGGAATAGAGGCCTGTTTCAGAAATTTTCAAGAATCGGTTGCTTTATAAAAATAAGCATTTTTCTAGAAATCAGTTTTTATACGAAAAGAAAACTTTGACAGAAAATGAAGGCAATACACAAGGATAGTAATAATTTCTGTTTTCAACCATAAGTTATTTTCTTTTTTGTTGAGGTCTGAGAATAATTTTGATTTTAAATTTTTTAAAAAAAATTTGAGCTATTAAAAGCTATTTTACAATAAAGGCTGGCAGGACAGAACATCTGCATACAAAGCTAACAGCTGTATTCTGATTTGAACATGGATTTTCATAATCAAAAACTTCATGCTGTGTTGTACCCTAAACAGCAATCTACTCAAAATCTGTTCACAACACAGAGGCAAAGCCCAGATCCAGGTCACTTGTATACGTATGTACTTTTTAACTTCAAGTTTTATGAATGTTTCAGGAGAACACTTCACTCAGGTTGCTTAAAGTGTCCACAGTTAAATGTGCACAATACCAGCCAGTTTAAGGTTCTCACTTGCTTTTATTTGGGGAAGTTTTCTCCAGAAACTGAAGATCACTGTTTTATGCATTTCTGTTCAACAGGCCTGTGGCATCCCATTTGTATAAGGCATGAAGACAGAGAACATCCTTTAATAACTAACATGCACCAAATCATCAGGGAGAGCATTTAATTCCATAGGACCATAATGTACCACACAGATCTAACTCATCTACATCCACAAGTCAGCCAGAGCAACTTATTCTACAATCCCCGAGGCGATACAGCCACTTGCAGGCTGATTTGTTAGCTCGAGCCCCCGCCCTCAGAGCAACAGAACACTAAAACCAGAGAGCAAAGAAACAGGGCACACCATGGTTCCTATGGAATGCAAGGAAAACTACTTCAAAATCACAAATGGCATTTAGACAACACAGTTTAATAATTAAGGTTATTTGTATTATCATGGTGCCCAGGAGCTCCAGCCACCAACCAGGGCTCCCACCACTCCAGGCACTGCATGTGAAAGACACCATTTCGGCACAGCTTCTTCTGAAGCACTTCAGCCCCCAAACGAGGCTCTAAAAGCTGCAAAAATTGAGCAGGGAGTGGGAGAGGCACAGAGCCAGCGGCTGCTGCCAGCTGGCCTTGGTGGAGGCCACGGCTCCCAGAAAGGAGCCGCCTGTGCTGAACCGCCTTGCCCCACATGGGCACCAAGAGGATGTTGCCCACCAGCTGCAGGAAGGGTTAGAAGAGCAGATGCTAGCAGGAATACTTCAGCGCTGCAAACAAGAGCCTGGCTCCCCCTTCCAGGCTTCAGCCTTCAATCTTACCGTGCACTTTGTGACAATACATTGTGGCTTTTCCACCAAGGATGGCTGTACTAGAGGTATCCTTTAGCCACACCAACCATGGGGGAGGATAGGCTTCAAGCTTAGTGCTACCTCCTGCCAGATTGTACGGTGTAAAGTTCCCATGACCCGGTCTGACAGAAAAGGAAATAATCCACTTCAGCGCAAAGACAGTTTGTCCTAAAACAAAAACAAACAAACAAAACCCCAGCATATGCCATAAGATCCACACTAGGGCTTCCAGTCTGTAGAAATGAGAGTTACCTTCTGCAAACATTTGTAAGAGCCGCACAGCTGGGGGGACTTTGTCCCAAACAGGAGGAACTACCTAGTGGGACATACCACAGATGGTTTCAGTGCCAGCTCACACATACCTCCCACCTCAAAAAGAGGTACGAGGGAATTTTAAAAAACTCAGGTTCTCAGCAACCCCAAACTACCCATCCCAGTCCCGGGAGAGCACTGGGCAGCATCAAAGCAAGGATGCTCCCACACAAGACCAGACAGGTATGAGGAGGTACAAGGCTGCTGGGGAACTACTCTGCGGTGGGTAGCCCTGGCCCTACCATACTTGCTCAGTGCCCTCAACTGCAGAACAATGATACAGCTGGAGACTGAGCACTTCAAGCATCACTTCACTTCTCCAGGTCGCATTGCTGGAGATGGCAGAGGCCTCCAGCCTCCCAACTTCAGAGGTGAAGGACTTGAGGCAGGAACCAGCTGGAGTCAGGCAGAGGCACAGTCCTGCAGAACTAAGCTCTCTTTGATCGCCTGTCTGGTTCCAGGGGCTGTACCAATAGACAAGTGGTGCCCGATGTAGGGTAGGTTACACGCAAGTTATGTTTTAATCTAGTGATAATCTACCTGCCCCCAGCAACAGATGCTCTAGTACTCATAAGAAAACAAGTTTATGCAAATCAGAATATTGTGGTTTTAATCACTTGATCCAATCTATTTACGAGCTGGGTTTATTATTTTCTGCTAATTGTGAGGCTGTGGATCCATCTGACTTTCCTTGGCAGGAGTGCCAGTTAAAGCACTCTATCCCACTTCCACGCCAGCCACACAGCTCAGCTTCTGAGTCCTCTGCTGCTGCCCACATGGTGCTTGCATGGCAATTTGTACAGCCACACAGAGAAGCAGACTGGGAAACAGATCCAGTGGGCTGGAGGCAAGAAGGAAGAACCTATACAGAAACATGAAAGCGTTTTCTGTGTTCACCTTTATCAGTTCACCAATCTGATTTATCATGCACCTGCACAAACATTGATGCTAATGCAGCATAAGGGAGGGAATAACATGCAGCAGGGAACCAAGATGCTTAAGCAGTCCTAACAGTGCAAAACCACAGCCTGAGGATGGAAACAGATTGTCCATCTTTCTCACAGACTAGCATGTTTATACTGGGTATCACAGTACAGTTTCCACAGCATTAATGGCACTGTTTATTCCTGGCCAAGAGAAGCAAATGAGGAAAACCACAAAAGATGCTGCCCTATACTCAAGCCACCCACCCTGGTGTAGTGATGGTCCCTTGCTCCCAGTGCCCATCAGCCCGTGCTAGGGGCATGGCCTGTGCCACCTCCAAGACCCGTAACTTCTCGCCATCTTCCAAAGGAGGAGACAAGTGGCACAGATGGGACCCGGCACACCCACACACCTTCCCTTCGCAGCTCCTGCCAGCAGAAGGGATGGGAGAAAGGGCAGGACTGTGGCCACACCAGGGACAATACAGCCAAAGCCCTGCACTGCTAGCAGCAAAGCTTGAGCAGTTGCACATATTCCAGCTTATTTTCTAAGAATCACCATGCCACCAGCTAATGAATGGCACCCTTCAGCGATTTCAGTATTAAAACAAAGTGAGGCTGGAAAGATGTATTCGGTTTAACAGGACTTGTGACAAAAATGCACATAAACATGTGTTTGAACACATTATATATGTTACATAAATATCATAAAAACACAGAAAAATAATTTTGCTTGGACACTTCTCAACTTCAGAAGAATATTCTACAGAAAAAAAAAAAAATACTCCTGGCAAATCAGGCTAGTGCACTGTTCTGAGGTGGTGCAAATGGGAGAACTGCAAGGGAGTCAGAGACCTTGGGGGAACTGTCATAACCTGAAACCTGCTGAGCTGAGCCCAAGGGGAGGTCCTGGCCCTCCCACCAGCCTAGCTGGGATGCTCCAAACAGTGCCTTTCATTCATACAGAGACTGAGCAGTTATGCAGACAGTGGTATCAATCATAGCTAATTCAGCTGAAAATGAACCTTAACAAGAAAACAAACAAACAAACAGAAGACAAAGAAAACCCAGCCACACAAAAGAAAAATAAGAACATCCCCCCAAACCCTAAAGCCTTTTCTTAGTCAGTGACCTGATCCTGCTGCCCAGTGTGTGAGGGGTGTTGTAACCTGGGATCCATAACTATCACACCTTCAAATTATTCTGTTTACAAAACCATTTCTTAGGAATGTTTTATTTGCATGATTGAAGTGTTTAAAGTACCAGAGGAAAACAACTGCAGTCTAACTGTAAACATAGTACAGCAAAACTAAATGCATCATCTCAACTCGTTGTAGATACTCAAATACAGCTTTTACAGAGGGGATGGGACGCCACTGCCAGGCACTGTTCACTGCCATCATGTCTACAGTAGCAGAAGAAGCAGCAGAGCTTGTTACAGCTCCTGGTGTATATGTGACCGCTACGTCCTGAACCTGTGTGCTGCCCGAGGCAGGGAGCCAGGCAGAGCCTCACACCTCCACCAGACACCCAGCTCCCCAAGCTGGAGCTGCCCTGCCTGCTCTGCAATCGCAGCAAGCTCATGTGTGTTAGTAACTTTTCTCCCACCACAGACAAAACGAAAGTGTGTGGATTCAGACAGGTAGCCTGCCAAGATCACATGTTAAAGCTACGAACGCCTGCCGAACGCAGGACCTTTCTGGAGTGTGGCATGGGTCTCACACTCACTTGCCTAGGGAAAGTGGCAGTAACTTCCGGTCATCAAAACTTCTAAGCCTTTAACTTTTCAAGATCAAGAGATTAATGTTAAATTACATATAAAAAGAACACTTTAAATTGTATTCTATCATGTTATGCTTTTAGCTATAATTACAATATGGGACATGCGCTTGACACTTATGTTTTAGTGTTCAAAAATATTTCAGTTACTAGCTCTTTGCCATCTGTTTACTATCATTATTTCATTAAAAAAAGTTTTCATTTCTCTCAGAGTAGAAGAGTGTTTTCTGGGTGACTAGACTGTTATCTCCTTTACTTAAATAGCATCATTCCAGCTTTTTTTTTTTTTTAAATTTAAAAAGGCATATGCACCTCCTCCCAATTCTCCCCAGCAAGGGCTAACAAAGCAAGCTAGTTTAAAACCAGCCAGATACATCCCCCTTCTCTCCACCTGTCAAGCACACTTCTGCAGGTCTCTGAAGAAACTAAATAAAATAACTTGTCAGCTGCAAAAAGCATGGGGATTTTCCTCCCAGGAAGAGAAAACTCACACTTGAATAGACCTTGGATGAAAACCAAGGTCCAGCATACACTATGTAGCTTACACCATGCAAAACACCATTCCTAGTCAAAATACTAGAGCTCAACGGCTTACACCACCATGACTACCCGTGCAGGGGCAAAGTCACCCACATACAAGGAAAAGGTGGTTTCTGAGCACTTATCAGGAGCAAGTGCAATAATTCTTACCTGGAAAATGCTGTTTGCAGCTGCTCACCGATTTGTCAGCATACATGCTGCTCTCGCCTCATGATTTATGATGCTCACTCCAGCACTGAGACTTCTATTACTGTCCTCGTTTATTGCCTGCAGCTGTCATTCTCACCAACAATTCTACAGTTGTTTGTAGGTGAGGTATCAAAGGTATTTAGTGTGCACCTAGAGATGTAATTTTAATCAAACCTACTCACAGGCAGTATTTAAATCTTAGAACAACTGCACAGAGTGCAGCAATTAATGTGGACTTGACCAACCAAACTTACGACAGGCAGAAACGTTTGCTCATAAATGCCTTAAAAGGATGAATGTCCAACAGGCCTGTGAACACCTGCTGATTTGTAAATGAAGATAAAAATATTACCTAAAGATCACAAAGCCTTCTGACAGGTATTTGAACACACAATAAATAAATTAACACAAATTCAGCGATTTCACTCTCTATGGCCAAAATGTCAATCAGGTGGTAAATCCAGCTGCACCTCTCTCACTACATATTTTTCCCAGCCAGCTACTTTCCCCTTAGACTAGCCAGGTTTTTCAGCATATCTTAAAAATGTGCTGAAGCTACCCTTTTTAGAATAACAGCAGTGGAGGCGGAAGCAGATTTTACATCCAACAATTCCGCTTTTTAGAAGATCTCACTGTGTTTTCTAGACATTAAAAATCTGCAAGTTAAATTGTTCTGACCCACTGCAGTCCGTCCTTAGCTTTTGGAGGAGCCACAAGATGCTCCAGGATTTGCAAAAAACAGGTGAGCAGTGTTACTAAGCATGACTACCAGCTGCACCACCCTGCTTTGAGAGAAGGTGGCAAACAGCCCCTGGGTGTGAACAGGACCTGCCACCGCTAAGCATGGCATGAAAGTGCAACAGAAAGTAAAACAGGAGTCCTGGAGCTAAGCCTAATAATACTTCCATGTGTACTCTAAAGCTCCAGCTCTTTAAGTCAACTGATTATAACAGCATCTCCATCTAACAAGTTTCTAGTGCTTGTGATTCAGAATAAAACTTGAAAATATTAACCCTAAACAAGCCCCAAAAGGCAGATTTTGCGAAAAAATGCAGGTTTATTATTATTTAAAATTATTCTATAGGCCTGGCTTCCGGCGGCCAAATATTTTAAGGCTGGCAATCCAATTGGTACTCCATACACCAAAACCCACTTTCTGTATTGTAAGTTCTTTTCTTCAACACCATCCACACTACACAGCTTGAAAGTGGCACTCAAGGCAAAAACAACTGTGAATTTACAATCAAAAGGTAGCCTCAAGGCCATCACTGTCATAGCCAAGCTCTACTTAAAGCTGAACAGATAGTGTCAAAATACGAACTACAAATTAAACACAAAAATCTGTAAGTAGATGAAATGAGGATGCATTTTACTCTATCGTGATAAAGTATCAAAGAACTTCTGGTGTTTGGAAGACGTTAATATCTGCAATGTATACAGATATTGATTAATCCTATTATCTCTCCATGTTCCAGTCTCTTCAGCCACGATGATGGGGTCACATTGAGAGAACTGTGCAGAAGTGAGCAGTCACTAGCTGTGAGCTCACATGAAACCATTAGCTGGTGTGCAACAGCCTGCTTTCAGGTTAAGAAACAAAATCTGCTTTTAAATAAAACATTAATTGGAGCACATTTCAGAGTTGAAGAATATACAACCTTCGAATTATTCTGAGGATGCATTTCAGTCATTTAAAGCCACAATATACCATTTGTCTTCCCATAACATTTATTAGGAAATATAGGTCTGAATTAGTCACATACATTTCATTAGGAAAAGAAAAAAATCCACAGTGCAAAAGCTGGACTCACCTATGTTTTTATACTTATTTTAAAATTGCTTTTTATTTCAGCTTTTCCTTTACCCTGTGATTCCCTTCCTAGACATAACTGCAGAATTGTGTATTTGGGTAGAAATAACATATCTGTAGAGAGTACATGCAGTATGTGCTTTACATATGTTAGCTTTGATCACAGAGAAAACATTTTCAGTTTAACCAAGTCACTCCATTCTTCTGCTGTGAAAGGTCCATCCAAATGGGAAAGTTGGATCCAACTACCTGGCACTCACCTGATGTGACTGCAATGCACAGATGTCTCTAGAAGTCAGAGACAGAGGCTCCTTACTGTTGAAAGCATCCCTGAGATTTCTCACTTCAGTCACTCAGGAATTGAGGAATTAAAAAAACCCAAACAAACCACATAAGGCAAAACAAAACAAAAATAAACACCCCACAAAAAAACACCATAACATATAAAACCCCCATACAACCAAAAACTTGAAACTTCCTCCATCAATCATTATCCCATTTTTCTCAATACTGGACAAGAAAATATTTTACCAGCAACGGGGAAAAAAACCCAAACAAACCCTTTTTTTTCAAACCTTACACAGCTGAGAGGACATTTAAACCATAATTGCTCTTAGATTCAAACACCAATTCACATCCTATCCTCAGATGTCTGTAGAATCTGATCACTCATGCGTACAGGTACAGCTCCTCACTGACAAACAACTTGACTCCTCTACTTGTGCAACTTGCATTACTCATAGGAAATCCTTGGCAAAGGCAGGCCAACATATGTTAATTACTGGGTTGCACTACAATAGGTCTAACATCTTGTTTCCCATCCAGGGTTTTTAAATAAATGGAAACAACAGTCTCTTTGGATACAAAAGTATGTATTTTTGTATCTCAGGCTAAAAATACTCTATGTTAAAAACACAAATAGATCAAACTGCCAGAGAATTCCTGCCTCTTCAGTGTCTTTTGGGGGTTTTACCCTTAATAAACAAAGAAGCCAGGCAATCTTTAAGAGAGGTTAGCATATGTGCATTCATCTTTCATCTACAAGTTATCCTTAGTCAGGTGAAATAGTGAAAATTGGAGCTTGACTCCCTAATCTTTTGTTTCTTCTGCAGTTTACCAAGTAAAGCTGGCTACCAGTTTGTATAGCAAAATAAAGCATAAATTCATGAACACTGAGGAACATGAATAGAGCAAAGATACACTCAAAAATATATTTTTCATATGACCGGCGCTATGTACTACGTTTCTTCATTTTATGATTTAATACAGTGGGATATTGCTAGGGCAAGCTGCTGGCAACATTACAAATATTTTTGATTTACATTTCTCTTTACTGAGAAAGAGGTATTGCGGGCCACAGCTGCAATTTCAGACAAAGGACTAAGACTCTACACTGAAATCTTGTTTCTTTTTGGGTGACCAAAAAGTTTTAAATCTGAAATCATATGGCACCATAAAACTGCTACAAGCATTAGAAGTTTAGCTGAAATTTTCTAAATGCTAATATTCTAAAAGGAGGCACCAGTAAAAGATTTTCACAAAGGGTTTTACAAAAGTTCAAGCATTGAATAAATAATTTACACATGCATTTAGGATGCTAAACATTTTAGGATACAGTGAAAAGGCTGTCTCAGAATTTTTAAAGTGATTAAACAAATCTAATGACAGAACTATCATGCAACTGTGACCATAAAACCATGCCCTCATCCTTCCTGACCCAAGACTCCCTGCGCTGGGCGCTGCGCAGGGGCGGTGCTGGTCCTTGCTCCCGAAGGCTGAGCGCCAGCCAGGAGGCATCAGGCAGGAGCAGACAGATGGTGGCCAATAAGGAAACTATCATGCCGTCTTAGTCACCATGGCAGAGCCTGGGCGCTGCACAATAGCAGCATGACTATCATCTACTTTACTCCTCCTTTCAGCTTGCTAATAAGTTTACCTGCATATGTTTAGTGCACTCAGCTACAAGGCAAAGACAATGGCTTTATAAGGTGTACCAGTTTGGTGTAGTATAGAGCTTGCAAGGGCCCACCACAGCCAAGGGCAGCGCTGAAGGTATCCAAAGGTTACAAGCTAGTGCACTAAGCCCAGCATACTAACCACCACTCCATGGGAGCAGTTATACTCTGAGTTAGCTAACAGGAAACAACAAATTCTTCAAAATGGATGTTCAACATATCAATTAGTTAACAAAAGAAACTTCAACAGATGAATCCTAAATTTCACTTCCTTTTTTTTTCTTTTCTTTAGAGACAAAATAACCTTGGTATTTTGCTTAAGACAAGCAGAGTCCTGAATTTAAGGTGCCCATCTGCTCCCCCTCAACCAATTCCTCAAACCCAGGTTCTGAACCCTCCAGCAGCTACCTCCTCCTCCTCCACTCCCCAGCAGGCTCCACATCTCCCAGGTACCTGTCAACTGATTACAAGGAACAATCTGCCACAAATACAGGTAGAATAAAAATGACTGCAAATACTTTAAGAACTCATTTTACTCAAAAGGAGTCTAAACTGCTAACCACCCACAGCACTGTCCTTTGCAAATTGCTCGCAGAAGGAACCATTGCTTTGCCTAAGCCTGTGCAGTGCCGAGCACCATCTGGTCTGCGCCTCGGGGAGGCCTTTCTGCTCTCTGAACTGGCACTGCTCAAGTCAGTGCCACCGGCAGCGGTGCCCATCACTTCTTCACTCCCTGCCGCACAGATGTCGGAGGACAGGGCAATTTAATGTGAATGTTTTAAAATATTTATCTTGTGTCCTGTTGCTAATTTCTTCTGAAGTATAAGCAAGGTCTAAATGGCCTTCCCTTTATTTGCAAGTCACTCAGTATGCAAGGTTTGGTCTTGAAGGGAAGCATTTATACTGCTCAGACAGGTCTGAGTACTGCATCTTTCACGTGTAAGATATATCTTTGTTAAACACCAAGATCAAGTATTTGTCATTAACATTTCAGAGGTTCCCCTGGATTTATTCTGCACTCTGTCTCTAGTTGGTCACCAACAGCTGCTGTCATTGTTTTACTTGTCCTTTTGTAAGGAATAATAAGGCCAACTGAAAAAGTGACTTCTGAGTTACACATAAACAAGCAGGTGCCTGCTGCAGAAGTGGGACTTTGTTTATCTAGGTTTTGAAGCTCTTCTGGTTAACCACCTTCCCAGGCAACTCCTGTCACCCCCACTGCCACAGAGCCCAGAGCAGCTGGGTCACATAGCCCCCCAGTTTCTCCTTCCAGTCCCAACCCAAAGCAGCCAGGGGTGGGGGGTGAACGCAGCAGCGTGAATTGCTGTGATGGAAGCAGGTTCAGAGCCAGTGCCACAGCCTAAGCAAAGTCAAGGGCAGAAAAGGACACTCCATCTGCATGCTTACTCGGTCAAAAAGCTTGCAGGGAGAGGACGTGAGCCCAACTGTTTTAACTTGCAAGGCTGCTTTAACCAAGTCTTAGAAGGCTCCGCTAGTGACCCAAAATAACTTCTCCTTACATAATACTGTTATGATTTTAATGTGTGAGATGTCAGAGTTTTACAGTGCCAAAAGCCAAAGCTATGTATTCAGTTGGAAAGCTAGTAGGCTCCCATGTCTAATGGCATCAAACTCCAGCTGGACTGCAACCCAATACTGCTGGAGAAATCTCATACTTGAGAGGAGGACAGGAAAAAACTGAAGTACAGTTCCTGAAACAAATTTCTTAAAAAAGGACTGATAGCTGCTGTAAGTCTCGCCAGGTGAGACCTATCAGGGTAGATATCTCAGAAGCAAGAAAGAAGGGACTTGTAAATGGGATGAAGCTGAACACTAGTTTGTAGAGAACAGTCTTGCTAATGCAACACACGTGGAGTTCATGTTCTCAGTCACAAAACTGCTACCTGTATTTGCACATTGTACCCACTGCAACTCAGTGCCTGTGCAAAACAGAGAGAGAAACAGTATCTCAGTGGCAAGGTGGGACTTGAAGGTTTTGTAAAGCACCGGAAGGACAGTGAATTGAGCATATAGATAGTCAGGGTCCCAAGAGCATGTGCAGGACAACAGTTCGCTGGCCAGGAGTCTTTTTGGAACAAGCATATTCGTCTTTAAAAAACAGCTGTTTAATCAAATGTAAAGTGCATGAACCCGTGCTAAGTAGATGAGGGAAGAAAAGCTTTTTTTGAAAAGGACTGGGAGAAGCACTGGCTTGCCATAACTGAGGCCAACATAAGCTATATACCAGCGGTAAACAAGTTAACATTTGCGATCCCACTGCCGTGAAAAGCATTATAAGAGTATTGAACAAACACAGAATTTACAGGAAGGACACCAAGAGACTGGGTAGTGTGCCTGACAACCATATCATTCTTCTTCCCCCCTGCAAACCTGAGAGTTAATAAACTCTCCTCTCTTTCGTATATAGATAAACAAACTGCTCTTCTGAGAATTCAATGTCAACAACATCTCTAAAATAGCTTTTTAAAGCTTTTCTCCTGCCTTTTTTTTTTTTTGGGTGTGTGGGGGGAGAGATAGTAAAATGGGTCTTCCATTGACCTGTGAATACATCATAGATCTAAAATGAAAAACTGATAGTACTTGTTGCCAAACTACTCTAGCTGTAGGAACTTGTATTTTTGCAACGTATTTAAAGCAAAAACAGCCTATAAGAAAAAATTCCTGTTTATAAGGTGGTTCTTGTCATTTACAACAGCCAAAAATCTTAGAGAGATGTACAATGCTAAGGAAGACTACGGTTCATGATAAAGCTATGATATGCAAGTTACTTCTTATTTTCAAAATATCTATAGGAGCAACCCACCCTCTGGCTGCGCGAAGAGAAGCACCACTCAAACTGTGCCCAGGTACAGCAGGTTGGCGAGTTTCTCTTGCTTCATTGAGAAAGTGGCTGTAGTTGGAGGGGTGGGGGGTCCTGCAACTGAAGACTGGAGCCTTTCCTCACTGTCACTCAACTCTTCTGTGGTGTTTGTTCCCCCTCCCCACACCCTCCCCGTCACACTCCCACAACTCTAATATAACCAAAAGCAGATGGTAACCTTTGAGCTGGAAGATGTCCATCTACCAGGTGGGTGTTGGGCAACAATCATGCCCAAGAAAACAGCACAGGGGAAGGGTCTACACTTCAATGACATGCAGAAGAAAAAGTTGTCACAACTCCTTGCAAGCTTAAGACAATTTCTATCTTGGCTAGGTAGAAATCACGATTAGACTAGGGAAACCTCCCTTCCCAGCATCAGTGTGAGACCAGGCAATTTTAAGGTAAGTCTAATTTCAAGTCTTTTCAGGTGCCAGCTGCTCAGCAGTAGGTCAGCTTTGGCATTGCCCTACACTGCTCCCCCATCCCACAATGCCCTATTTACACAGTAAGCCTGTATTCAATCAGTTCTTCTGGTTTTGGAACGGGTGTTCAAAAATAAGAGAGGAAGAGAAACCTGCACTTCAGAGTTTACTGATGGAGATACAGGAGGTGCGTATTTCAGGTCAGTCTAAAAGGCTCCCCTGTTCTCAGACGGAATCAGGAATACAGCCAAGAAACAAGCACATATTAATCAAGGGAACTGGTTTTTGCTACTAAATGGCCAATTGAAGCTCCCACTATTCTGTCATATATCTATGTCACTACAGCCCCAATAAATAAACCCTTCTGATTAGTTACGAGACTGTCTAGAAATCTCCAAGAGACAGATACCATTCACTTTGCTAGCCAGTTACTTCAGCCCTGAAGTCTCAAAGGAATAAAAAGAAAAAATTTAAAAGAAAAAAAGAGAGAAAAAAGACAACACAAACTTGTTGTCAACATACTGCTTTTTCTCTTACTTGTCAAACTTTTTGTTTTCTAATCAGCAAAGATGGTGAGTAGTATTTCACAGGTACAAAGAGCTGCAGCATGAACAGGGCAGAGTTTACCCACATTTGTGCATTATCTAGACCTGTTAGCGTTCTCTAGTTAATGCTATCCTGACCAAGCTGACTGCTAAAATAAGTCATCAGAAGAGTTTACCAGTTATCATAGAGCCGAGAGCATCAGAACAAGAAAGATTTGAAGACCCAATAAAGAAAATTAGCAACTCCTATACTGGTTTTGCATTATGCTATTAGATGCACAAAGTCTGTGGCTTTCATTCTCATGCTACCTTTGATGACATATATGTATTATCTACAGGTTAGAGTTGTTCCTCTTTCCAAAGTCAGGCCCACAGTGATGCTGGTTTTCTCCAGCAAAAAAAGGGCTTGCAGTAACCACAGTCCCTCTGTGCTCACAGCCAATACTGACTACCTTGAGGACACCTCCACTACCTATGGATCAGGCAGCCAGAGGATTGCCTGGGTAAGTTTCACAGGGCTGAAGAAGGATGTCTTTGCTTGAGGACATAAGTTATATAAATCAGCTCTCCAGTATCCACTGACATACAAATATTTAAGTCCGAGGAAAAACAAAACAACCCACCATAATAACAACAAATAACAAACTCCTTATGACAACAAACAATGAGCAGTAGATGAAATGCAAATCCACCGTTTTAGGAAATTTCCACAGATTTGTACCACCATGCATATTAACAGGTTTTGAGTGATTTCTTTTCCTCCCTCCTCCACTGTGTTGAGCCAATAGCCTTACTGCTTCACTTTGGGAATAAATTCAAAGCTGCTCTGTACAGTCAAAACAAACGCTGAATTACCAACCAAGAGATACACTTCCCACATTTATCTTAGCGGAATGTTAATGTGATAGCTTGTATGTGACTACCTCAATATTAATACACTAGACAAAATACAGAACAGCTCAATTAATTGAATTATCTGTGGAAAGGAGAAAAGCCTCTTTTCGAGCTTAGATGTTTCATTAGATGCTAAACCTTATATAAAACATTATCAACCATCACACCTTCCCCATTGGAAGGGATTTTGTTTGACTATTCCAGGATTCAGTACAGGAACACAAATTACTTCTTCCCTCCTCTGCTACACGTCCAAAAAAGTATAAGCAACTGAAGGGAAAATATAGGTAGGCTGGATCAAGTAACCACCTATGTGGAGCCTTCAGAAGGGCAGAGTTTTTTAAGAATGAGACATCCCCTGTGGAGTAACCTAATTTCCTTTGAAACTTACAGGAGAAATTAGATAGAAAGTGATTTTGTCTGCCCAAAAACTTGATTTTTTTCTACTAGATGCATAATACCCATATAAATTTACCCTGCTCCATAAAGGGAAGGGTCAAGGCACTACACTGAAGCTGGCAAATCTCACCTTTGCAGGTAATTTAAACCTCAGTGTACCTTAAACTATTAGACCCAAAACCAACATGTAACAAGTGTTAAGACCATCTCCTACTCTCATAATACACTGCTGCCTCCAACAGTCAAGCTGTGGAGATCCATTACAATCCATTGCCTGGACATTTCTCTTACAGTCTGCATCACCTTTAAAATAACAACCAACCAGGCTGAAGGCTAACGTTCATGTGAAATTGACCATGGCTACATCAGAAGTTTTTGTCTCTAGAAAAAGAAGTGGAAAAAAAACAAATCAATGTGACAAAGCAACATTATAACTTACAAACCTTTTGTTTTAAGCCAAAGACACCCTTTTAAAGCAGAAATGATTTCTAATACCATTGACAACCTCAACTTATCAGCAAGAAAGCTTACATACACCTAAAATTCAGTGAAAGGAAAATACACAGTATATGAGCAGGAAGTGCATCAGTGCCCATTGGTGGTGGTCTGTATTGATGCACTGCTCATTGTGCTTTCCCATAAAACACACCTAAATGGATAAAGAGGGCTTGGGTTCCTCACCCCACAACAGTCAGTTGACAAGAACAAGCATAAACCAACTCTAAACACTTCAGCAGTATTCTTGCTGCTTTGCTGTAATACAGGATAGGATTTCACAAAAATTGGTCTAACTAGGAGTGAACAAATCAGCCAATTGCATAGTGGTCAAAATTGCTACCACAGGCATTAACTGCAGTCCTACTTATTTATGAGGAACAGACTTCCCAGGTAAAGCTGTAACAATGCAGCGTTTGATCACCCTCGTTGTTAAAGCAGCAGGTCAGGCACCACAAGCTCCTGGTCAACCACTACATCCATTTCTCATTGTGACGTTATCTTCTGTGCGACTGGAAAAAGGCTGGATCCTGTTGTCCTGAAGCCTATCAACAACATTGTGGAAGAAAAAAGAATTCCAAACTTGGTTTCCTTTCTGGCATCTATTTTTCTTCCTATTCAGGAGAGAAACCAGGCTTTCCAGGCTGCTAGTGCAAACATCAAGTTGCTAAAAATCAGCCAACATTGTCTCCAACTATAGGATCCGTGATGTAACCATCCATGAGGAGTTTTTGTCAGTTGTTTGGTTTTGTTTTTTGTTGTTAGGGTTTTTTTCAACATAAAACCTTTCAAGCCTATAAAAGTGGAAGAGATTTGGGGTAAAGGGTAAGCAGCTCCCAAGAAAAGTTATGAATGGAAATGTGCTACAAAGCCTCTCCTTTCCACCCCTTGTAACTGCTGCTGATCAGGACAAATCTTTCAGATGCTGCAGAAATGTTCCATTATCTTCTGTGGGTTTCTTAAAATTTTCTAAAACCAGAATTGTGTGCCGCATTAAGATCACAGTTTTATTTCATCTCAGACAGGACAAAACACTCTCTGTATATATACACAGCAACTCACCTCTTTCCTGAAACAAAGTTTTCATTGATCCTTTGCCACAGACTCAATTATTGTTTTTAATCATGATCAACGTTTATTCAAGGTATTGTGGACTGTAAAGAATGTAAACAAAAAAAGCATCTGTCCATGTTGACATGAATATCATTGGCAGGTTAGATACCTGTATCGACTGGTCCTGAGGATGTTCTTTTTAAGTTCTGAAAGCCTAAAGTAAATTTAAACTACAATTCACAGAATAATCTTTAAATTAGCCACCTTTTGAGGCAGTGTTATCTCGAGTAGATAAAAATCACAATATGTCAATTAAATCCCACAAAATTTTTCATTGTTTTAAAACATAATCCTAAAGACTTTCTTTTTAATGTGGGAGACTCTGCAAAATTCCTGGTCCTCCTTGGACTCATGGGAAAAAAAAAAAAAATACTACTCTTTTTGTAATTTGGCAATTATACATACGTAAAAAAAGCAGGAATCAAGACATTTTAAGATGACATTTTAAAAGATAAAAAGAAGAAAGGTCCTTGATTGTGGGATATTTAGAGAATTTAAAATCATCTTTTCCATAGCCTCATTTGAAAAATAAGTGGCCTTTTCTTTCTCCCCCCCCCCCCCCCNGCACCCAACTAGCCTCAAAGTCACACGTGCTCCATTGCAGATCTTGCTTTCAATGTGTCTTTTGTTTGATGGCTGGTGTTTCAACATCCTCAACTCCAACAGAAAAAGGTCAGAGCAAGTCTTCTGGCATTCACAGACCTGCACCAGGCCCCGCCAAGAGAAGATTGATGCCATAGTACACTTCCCCCGATCGAGAGAAGGAAGTGGAGGTTTGAATCTGAGACCAACTATGTCTGTTAGAAGGATCCTTCTCTCAAAGGCCATCAGCAGTGTTTTGTTTTGCTATATTCCTCTGTGAAACTTTTCTGCTAGTGCTGACAATACTTCTGAGTTAGAGTTCTGCCACTGTGCCACGTTACAGCCCCAGTATTGTGGCCTGAGCAGGTTCCCACCAGTAAGAGATTTTAGTTGTACATCCCTGCGCACTGAGCTTCCCTCCCCCTCATTTTGCTTCACCTCTCAGTTACCCCTGGTGCCCTTACGCCTGCTGCCCTCGCCTTCGCTCCCCTGCCTGGGGAGGAGAGGCTGCACCATTAACCTTCCAGTGTGCAAGGCCAAGGTCCATACTGCAGCTAGAGAGAAGCTGTTGCTAACGATTCCTTAAAAGCTTTGGCACTTCAAGGCAGTCAGAACTACTCAACCAGAGCTGGGAGCCAAAGCTTTGCCACAGCATTAATGGGCTTTTGCCCTTTTAAATTTTATAAGCCTGTCGCCTTTCTGATGCGTGCAGTTTTATTCAGAGTCCTAAATGGCCATTTCATATTTAAAAGAAAGCCTGCATAGGTAGCACCCTAAAACTACCCCAGGTCATTCATCTCCCCCGCTCTCCTACTGTCTCTTAGGAAACCTTTGATAGAGCATTTGTTCAGGCTGCCAAGTTAAATCCTCTTCTCTCATGTCAATGCATTGAAAAAAGCATCAGAACACCAGCTTCACTCAGGCCTGCTGAAGTAAATGGAGAAAACCAATTCCTCTGGCACTACAGAGCCATTAAGCCGTTTGCAGATTATTAACCGAAGCACAAAAATATATACCGTGCACGGCCGGACGGCAACGCAGAGCTTTTCCTTAAGTTCGCTTCTGTCTCAATAAGCTGCCTATAAGGCTGCAATTTGTAATCATTTGTGCAGCTGCCGTAACTGTTAGCGGGACCCCGACAACCCCAGACAAAAGCCGTTTCGCCGCGAAGCGGGGGTCACGCTTCCACCGCCGGGCACATTTCACCTCCAATGAATATGGTAATGGGGGCTGCCCTCGGAGGCGAGCGCCCCAGACGCCTCCCCACGCCGCTGCCCCTAATCGCAGCCTCCAAGGTAGCACCGAAATTAAACTTTACACGTGCAAAACAAAGTTTACAGTCTAAAAACCCGATTATAGTAACAACTTCCTCCCCCTGCCTTAGGCTGCCCGACTC